>RCUC01163951.1:0-59773 GCA_003697995.1 Taxidea taxus jeffersonii
GAGGCAGGCTCCCTGCTGAGCAGAGAGCCCCATGCTGGGCTCTATCCCAGGACCTTGGGCTTGATCCTAGAACCCTGTGACCATGACATGAACCAAAGGCAGGGGCTTTAACCCACTGAGCCATCCAGGCACCCTAAGAGGTGACTTTTAAAGGATGTGAAAAAAGAAAAAAATGCCAGGAAGAGAAAATAATTTGAGACATTTTTTCTTCTGAGAAGTAGCTACTCCAGCAGAAGCGGGCTAAGAGGAGGGAGACAAGATAACTGTTTTAAGATCTAGGTATAGATCAGGTGATGCAGACTTTTATAGGTAAAGTGATCATATGACCCAGATGGTCATGAATAGTATTTATATCTGTTTTATATTTATATATGTTTTTCTGGTGTAATTATTAATAGTGTCCTGTGTTAGTTTCAAGGATGCCCTAATTTAGAAAAAGCTTATATGGTCATTTTACGTATTGGCCAAGGTAACTTTGAAATGTATTTGACATACAGTGGAAAGACATTGAAGGTTTCAATACAAATTTTAAAAAGATTACTCTAACAATTATGTAGAATTAGGTTAAAAGGATAAATAGTGACGATGGGTACAACCATATGGTAGTAGTATGTTGCCAGGCAAGGGATAATGATGGCCTAGACCGGAAAAATAATAGCAAATATGGAGGGTATCTGGATATATTTGGAATACTACTTAGGAGACAGAATTAATGGGCTTTGTTGTTGGACTAAATGTAGGTAATTGACACAAAGATTTTTAAGTATAATGATATTGACTCTTAGGATACCCTTTTGTAGTGCATTTTCCATTATCAGGTCATAGGGGGAAGACCCAAAAGGAAAATATTTTAGTCTTAAATAACAAATCCATGTGTGTGCAGAACAGGAAGGTACAAGTCAGCATGGATTCTCAGAGTGGGATAAGAGTCCTTCTTCAGAGAGCATGTTTTACTTCTCATTATCTGAGGAGTGAACTTGGCTTACATCACCAAATCAGAACACCAGAGAATTATTTAAATATGAAGAAAAATGTGGTTAAACAAAAAGATTGTCCATTCATCTTGTAATAGAGGCATGGGAAAACATTCTAATCAAGTCATCATTTTCCATTTGCACTTTTCTCTTTCTTTCACAGACAGCAAAGACTTGCTAATGCAGCATCTGCTCCGCTCATTTGATTTCCCTGCACTCATGGTAAGCAGCTGTTTATACCTTCTTAGTCCCAATTTATTCAGGTGACTGGTTTCACAAGAATACATTTACTTTTGCTGTGCCTGAGGCCTGTTTTACTCATACAGGGTTTGGTTAATCTTGGTTGATGACTACCAGATGCTTGTTTATGTAACATCTTATCTTCTTGATATGGCTTCTTGATTTATGAAATACTTTTTATTCATTATGCATATGCAGGGGAAGTGATTTGCTGAGCTGAATATTGTAACTCTGAATTTTAGAAATCTGAGAACAATCATTTTTAAGCAAAGGCAGATTACAAAGTAGGAATCCATAAGATGTATTTCCCCCCATAATTATAAAGGTTTTGTTTATTTCAAGTTTCTTTTAAATTCTAATTAGTTAACATATATTGTAGTATTGGTTTCAGGAGTAGAATTTAGTGATTTATCACTTACATACAACACTCAGTGCTCATCACAAGTGCCCTCCTTAATGCCCAGCACCCATTTAGCCCATCCCCCCATCTACCTCCCCTCCATCCAACCCTCATTTTGTTCTCTATAGTTCAGTTTGCCTCCCTCTTTTTCCCCCCTTCCGCGATGTTCATCTGTTTTGTTTGTTAAACAAACAAACAAAAAAAAACGAACAGATCAGTGAAATCATATAGTATTAGAAGACACATATTTTTGAACTAAATGTAACCTTACTTGTCTTATCACTTTCTGATACTCAAGTTTTTTCTGGATCAAATAGGGAAAATAACATCATTCCTCACCTTAATTAAAGGCATTTTTGACAATGAGGTGATAAAAACAATATGAAAAGTTGGGGATGCCTTGGTGGTTTAGTTGGTTAAGCATCTCCCTTTGGCTCAGGTCATGATTCCAGGTTTCTGGGATCCAGCCCCCACTGGGTTCCCTGCTTAGCAGGGAGCCTGCTTCCTCTCCCTCTGCTCTTGCTCTCTCTTGCTATCTCTGCCTCTCATGAATAAATAAATAAAATCTTTAAAAATATATGAAAAGTTACTTTAAAACTGCATTGGACAACTGCCTAAAATGTTTAGAGTGGTTTCATGCTGTACATGTACGAGGTTTAACACATTTAGATGTTGAAGTTTAAGGTCAAATTTGGCTGTTCTACACAATATTATTGCTCAGGATTAAAAAGTGAGATACAAACTACTATTTCATAAGAATCATTTCATTGTACTATGCAGGAAGTATTATGTCAGTATTTCACTTAATTTTTCATTTCAAGTGGGAAAACTTTTTAATGTAACTGGGCTTTTTATTCAATTTTCCGTCCCTTTTGTATATCGGGGGAGAAAAGCTGATACTTTGAGTATAAGTCTGCTCAAGAAGCAGCAAATGGAGTTTTGCAATTAAAGTAATGCCTCACAATTAAAAGTGAATGTCAGAATTACTCAGAAAGCTTCCTAGGTTTCATATGCCATGGACTCAACCCTTGGAAAATAGTGAAAAGCAGGATCATCTAGTTATTAAGGGCATGTGCTCTCAAGTGGTATGTTCTTGATGACTTTGTTGAACGTTAATTGACCATATGTGTATGGGCTTACTTCTTTTTTTTTTTCCTTAGGATTTATTTATTTATTTGACAGAGAGATCACAAATAGGCAGAGAGGCAGGCAGAGAGAGAGGAGGAAGCAGGCTCCCTGCTGAGCAGAGAGCCTGGTGCTGGGCTCCATCCCAGGACCCTGGGATCATGACCTGCCATGAAGGCAGAGGCTTTAACCACTGAGCCACCCAGGTGCCCTCTATGTCTGTTTTGATGCTGATGCCATGCTGCTGTGATTATTACAGTTTTATAATAGAGATTGAAGTCAGGAGGTATGATACTTCCAGCTTTGTCATGATTGCTCTGGTTAGTCAGGGTCGTGTGTAGTTTTACATGCATTTTAGAATTGCTTTTACTCTTTCTGTGGAAAGTACCATTGGATTTCTGGTGAGGATTGTACTGAATCAGTAGATCACCTTGGTAGTATGTACATTATAATGGTATTAATTCTTCTGACCTGTGAACAAGGAGTATCTTTCAATTTATTTGTAATACCTTCAATTTCTTTTATCAATATTTTAGAGTTTTAAGTACAGAACTTTCACCTCCTTGGTTAAATTTATTCCCAAGTATTTTATTGTTTTTGATCCTACCATAAATGTAATTATTTTATTAATTTCTCTTTCTGATAGTTTAGCATTAGTGTATGGAAACAAAACTTACTTTTTAATATTAATTTTGTATCCTACAACTTTATTTGAATTCGTTAGTTTTAACAGTTTTTTGAAGGAGTTTTTAGGGGCTCCTATAGATACCATGTCATCCACAAACACAGTTTTACTTCTTCTTTTCCAATTTGGATGCCTTTAATTTCTTTTTCCTACTTAATTGTTCTGGCTAGGACTCCCAGTACTATGTTGAATAGAAGTGGTGAGAATGGGAATCCTTAATACACAATGAGGAAAGGAGAGTCATTTCACTAAATGGTTTTAGGAAAACTGGGTATCTGCCTGGAAAAGAATGAAATTGGACCCATATCTTATATCAGACACAAAAATCAACTCAAAATGGATTAAAGACTTGAACGTAAGACCTGAAACCATAAAACTAGAAGAAAACATAAGAGGTAAACTTGGCATCAGTCTCGGCAATGATTTTTTTTTTGGATTTGATCTGAAAGCAAAAGCAATGAAAGCAAAAATGAACAAGTTTGACTACATTAAACTAAAAAGCTTCTGCACGACAAAATAAACTGTTAACAAAATGAAAAGGCAATCTATGCATTGGGTTAAAATATTTGCAAACTACACATCTGCTAAGGGATTAATATCCAAACTATACAAAGAACTCAATAGCAAATAAATAGACAACCCAATTAAAAAACAGGCAAAAATCTTCGGCACCATTGATCAAGAAAATACAAATCAAAACTACAGTGAGGTATCACCTCCAACCTGTCAGAGTGGCTAAAATTAACAACATGGAAAACAACAGATGTTGGCAAGGATGTGGAGAAAAGGGAGCCCTCTTGCACTCTTGGTGGGAATGCAAACTGTTGCAGCCACTGTGGAAGACAGTGTGGAAGTTCCTCAAAAAGTTAAAAATAGAAGTACGCTATGATCTAGTAATCACAGTACTGGGTATTTACCCAAAGATGACAAAACACAAATTCATAAGAATACATGCACCGCTGTGTTTGTAGCAGCTTTATTTACAATAGCCAAGTTACGGAGGTAGCCCAAGTGTCTATCAATAAGTGAATGGATAAAGAATGAATACACATGCACACACACACACACACACACACATACATGCATACACACATATATACACACACAGATATATATACACATACATATATACATACACACACACACACAATGGGATATTAGCCATAAAAAATGATATATTGCTATTTGCAACAACATGGATAGAGCTAGAGAGTATAGTGCTAAGTGAAATAAGTCAAATGCCTTATGATTTTACTTGTATGTGGGACATTAAGAAACACAACATGAACATATTGGGGGTAAAGAGAGGCAAGCCAGAAAACAGACTCTCAACTATATAGGACAAACTGAGTATTATTGGAAGGGAAATGGGCAGAGGGACGGGTTAAATGGTGATGGGTATTAAGGAAGGCACTTGTGATGGGCACTGGGTGTTGTATGTAAGTAAGTGATGAATCACTAGATTTCATACCTGAAAAAAAAAAAGAAGCAATATAATTAGTAACTTAATAATCAACTAATAATATTGGTTCATAATATATTGAAGATATATAAGATATGCAAAATATTTATATTTACATTATTGTATTATAAAATTTAACTCTATGTTTATTTAAAGTCTGCTAACTTTATGGCCTTTTACTATTTAGAAATAATCCAGTTGTGTTATTTAAATCTCAGTTTTATGCTGTCATGGCCTATCTTCTAGGACTTTATTAAAGAAATACTGAATAAACAAACAAACAAAAATAACCCGAAAAACCAAAAATAGGCAAAGCTTAGATAGACTTTTCCCCAAACACACAAATGGCCAAGAGATGTATGAAAAGATGTTCAACATCGCTAATCACCAGGAAAATGAAAATCAAAACTACAGCGAGATATTACCTCACACCTATTAGAATGGCTCTGATGAAGAAAAGAGATAACAAGTTTCGGCAAGGATGTAGAGAAAAGGGAACCCTTGTGCACTATTGGGAATGTAAATTGGTAAAACCATTATGAGAAGAGGATGAAGATTTCTCAAAAGATTAAAAATAGGACTCCTACATAATCCAGCATTCCCGATTTTGGGTGTATGTCCAAAGGAAACAAAATCACAGTCTCAAAGAGGCTATCTGTATTCCTCATGTTTATGACATTGTTAGTCATGACAGATATGGAAGATATGGAGACTATCTGTGTGTCTGCTAGTGGATGAATAAATAAAGAAAATGTGATATGCACACACATGTACAATACACACTGGAAGATTATTCAGTCTTAAAAAAGGAGAAAATCCTGCCATTTGTGACAACAGGGGTGAAATTGGAGGGCGTTATGCTAACTGAAATAAACCAGACAGAAATAGAGATGGTGCATGATGTCACTTATATGTGGAATCTTAAAAAAGAATGAAACTCACAGAAACAGACAAGAATAGTGGTTGTCAGGGGCTGGGGTTGGGGAAAATGGTTAGAGTTTAGTAAAGGGTACCGATTTTCAGTTAAAAAATGAATAATATCTGAGGGACTAATGTATATTATGGGTGATTATACCTGATAATACCATAATGTGTAATTTCAGTTTGCTAAGAGAGTAGATTTTAAGCATTTTCACCTCCCCACCCTGCCAAAAAAAGAAAGTGACCATATGAGATGATGGATGTGTTAATTAACTTGACTGTGGGAGTCCTTTCACAGTGTATATGTATGTCAAATCATGTTCTAGAATTTAAATATATTACCATTTTACTTGTTAATTATAAAAACTTTCTATCATCTTTTAAATTAAAAAAATAAACACAGTATGTGCTGAGTTCACCCAGTTTGATTCCTTGCTTCCACACATATTAACTCTATGACCTAAGACAATTAGTTAAATTCGCAATGCCTTCACTTTTCAATCTGTAAAATAAATATCATCTGCATCACTAAATTATTTTTGAGAACTAATTGGTATTTAATTTATTTCTTCTAAAGACAAACTATGAGTGAAACATTCTTAAGACCATGTTTTTAGACGTTATTTATTTGACAGAGAGAGAGAAAGAGAGAGATAGAAAGAGCACAAACAAGGAGAGGAGCAGGCAGAGAAAGGGAGAAGCAGGCTCCCTGCTGAGCAAGGAGCCCAATATGAGGCAGGATCCCAGGACTCAATCCTGATCCAAAGGCAGATGCTTAACCGACTGAGCCACCTAGGCACCCCCTCTTTCAGTGAAACTTTTTTTATTTTAAAGATTTATTTATTTGAGAGAGAGAGAGTGCAACAAGGGGTGGTGGGGAGTGGGACAGAGAGAGTCTTAGACAGATTCTACCCTGAGTGCAGAGCCCAATGCTGGGCTAGATCCCAGGACTCCAGATCACAATCTGAGCCGAAATCATGGGTCAGACGTTTAACTGATTGTGCCACCCAGGCACCCGTCAGTAAAACATTTTTAAAAAAGAGATAAAAGAGAACCATTTTGGTAATATACATATGATTCTCTATTATATATTTATTTAATAATACATATTAGTATATGTATTACAATTATAATAGTATATTTATATTCAACATATATTAATACTATATACTATTATGATCATATATTATGTAATTATAACAGTATACTTATATATGTTATATTAATACTATGTATTATACATGATTATATATTAATATAGTTACATATAATATTTACATGTTATAATTATATAATAATGTCAAATATATTTATTATATAAATATTTTTATATATTAGTTTTATAATAATATGTTAAATATATATACAGTAGCTTTTTTATTGGCATTCAATTTGCTGTAATAAATTGTCACAAAGTTAGAGGCTTAAACAACACGGATTATTATTTTACTGTTATATAGGCCTGAAGTCCAACATGGATTTTAAGGTGCTAAAATCAAGGTGTTTATAAAGCTGTAGTCTTCCTTGGAAGCTTTATGTGAGACTCCATTTCTTGGCCTTTTCAAGTTTCCAAAGGCCCACTTCTTCCATTTCCAAACCCAGGAGCATCACATCTTTCCATATCTTTTCTTCTGTGATTGCTCACGTCTCCCTCTGACTCTGACTCCTCTACGTTGAGTTCTTTCTGATTGCACTAGGCCCATGTGGATAATTCAGGATAATCTATCTTTAAATCAGCTGATTAGCACCCTTAATTTTATCTGCAGCATTCATTCCCTTTTGCCTTATGTACAAGAATAGATTCATCATTTCTGGAGATTAGGGTATGAACTTCTTGGAAAACCATGACTCTGCCTACTCTACTTTCTAATACAGGGCAAATCATGGCACCCTAAGTAAGTACTCAACAGTTAGAGAGCATAGCAGTTTTCTTTGGCAAAGTACACAGAAAGCCAACACTAGGAATTTTTTGAGAAATTGAGTGATCACCGTTTTCCAAAAGGTCTTAGTCAACATCCAACTGAAACTTATGCAAAGGTTCTATAATATGGGACCTTCTCATTACCTTCTGTCTTCATATCTGCTTCATAAGATCCTTACAATTTGCATACATTCATTTCAGAATCCATTGCTCTTAAGTATGTATAGTAAATTGTGTGAAGTCCTCATCATAGAATTCCTATACTTCATTGACTTGCTGACTCTAACCTTGACCTTCTGACATTCATGACATTGCCAAAACAAAATATATATAAAATATTTTTATCACTATTGATGAACGTGAAAAATGATGCACAGAAAAATTCTCTAAAGTGACTAAAGACTAAAGGGACTAAAGCTTGTTAAGTGCTAGCTGGATTCCAAATCCTGGCAGTGTGGATTCTGAGCCTGTTCTTTCCATCACTACATTATGAGTCATGTCAGTAGACTGTTGGACATCTTATTATAATTTCCCATAACTTGCAATATAAAATTATTCGAGTGTGAATACAAGACTTTCCAGATCATGGCCCCTGCTTATTTCTTTGACCACATCTCCTAGAACAACAACAAACATCATCATCCCCCTTACTTACTTCAATTCTATTTCAATAATATCTTAGTTTCTTTATCATGCCAGACTTCCTTCCTGACTCTGTACCTTTATACACAAGAACAGACACCCAGAAAAGACATCTCCTTGAAAAATATTTCCCCTGTTGGGGCGCCTGGGTGGCTCAGTCATTAGACGCCTGCCTTTGGCTCAGGTCACGATCCCAGGGTCCTGGGATCAAACCCCACACTGGCCTCCCTGCTTTGCAGGAAGCCTGCTTCTCCCTCTCCCACTCCCCCTGCTTGTGTTCCCTCTCTCGCTGTGTCTCTCTCTGTCAAATAAATAAAATCTTTAAAAAAAAAATTCCCCTGTTGAATAGAATTAACTAATCTTCTAAATTGCTATTTTTCATTTTTTAGCAAGTGTTAGAATTTATTTGATTGCATATTGATTTTGGCTAACAGATTAATTAAAATTTTGTCTTTATAATCCATCTTTGTCTCTCAGTTGTCCACTATGGAGCCATGCAAATAGTAGAAACACTGTAAATACTTGATTATATGGAAAATGAATGAACATAAAAGGAATTTTTAAGACTGCAGCATTACCTTGGATATTAAGGTGCTGCCTTGTTATTTGTATCTATTTGAATGCAGATTCCTAGAATATGCATTTGCTATATTCATTCTTTTATTCATTTATTCCTTTAAAATATTTTTAGAATTTGCATTGTCCCACATAGAGTGACATGTAATTAGGAAGGTTTAAAATAAAGTTAAAAGCATTCCATTCTCTTTGGGAATGCTGCAACATAGAAAACAATGTAGGCCAGGCCATAAGGAATGCTCAATTTACATTCTATGGAATTTCTGAGAAGCGAGTGTTTTCTTCTACCACAGTGGGATCACCTGTTTAACTATAATTGATTCTACAAAATGTACTGAAAGCTCAGTCCAAAGCCTGACATATTGTAGGTTCTCAATTAGTGTAGATTTAGAGACACAGTTATGTGGAAGAAAAGCAGTCAATTCAGAGACAAAAACACTTAGGAAAACAAACTTCAGAAGCTACTGAGACATATGGGAAGCAAGGTTCACCTGGGGTGCATTTGCATGTGTGTGTGTGTGTGTGTGTGTGTGTGTGTGTTGGGGGAAGATTAGGTGAATGAGAGCAAACAAGACGCTGAAGGAAGAGAATGCTCCTACAGCAACTCCTGATTTCCTCCCTAGATAGGCAAGTGAGAACACATTTATATTAAGTGTGAATCCTTATCTTGCATTTTGTAGCCCTGTGGACCAGTCCTACTCTTCAATATGGAGTGTGAATAGATGTTCTTTAAGGACTTCCTAATTCCAGAAGTTGTTTAATTCTCCATCTTAAGTGTTCAACAGCCATAGCAAGTACACGAATGCAAACCACAAATGAGAGTCACCCGCATACGTGTCCTCATGCGCACACACATGCCGCACTCAAATGCGTCATAAGCAATAACAGCGAAAGGGACTCTTGGAATCTTGGCCCTCCTTTGCACTCAGAGTTTACAATTTGTACAATCTCAACAGGATTTCTAAAACAGTTTGGGTCCTCAGTCCACTGTAATGCTCTGTTGCACTTGTCTCTTTTCACATCTGAAATTCAAAGACCATGGAGCTTTGCTGAGAAAGAGCACGGGGAAAGTTTTATTGCTGGCATGTGACATGACAGGACAGTAGGGGGAACTTGCAATACTAAGAAACTATAGGAGGCTCTGGGAGGCTGTCTCATCTGTGACCTCCACTGAGTTTAGAAATGTGGGAGCAAAGATTCTTAGCAGCAGGCATTAACCTGGCTCTTTCTCCTTTGGAATGCTGTCAATTTAGCTAGTTCCTTAGGTTCTGTAGCTGACTTCCCCAGCCCCACAGCTTGAAGGTCTTTCAGAACTTGAGTTATTGTTAGGATATTTTCTGAGATTATCGGTGACATGTCCATATAACTGCTCCAGAGACTTTCTCCCTTCTTAGCTGTCTTTTATAATTAGTTGAATAACAGCACATGGGTTATACATAACTAGCCTTTACTGAACAGTGTTTAAAAGGAGCTAGATGCCAGGCTGAGTAACTTGTGGGCATGCCATTTAATAATCACGGTGAGTCTGAGACCCTGCTATCATGGGCCCTCTCTTCACTAGATGAGGGAAATAAAACTTAGAGATGTTAAATAAGATCTTCAAGTTCACTCCGTTAAAAATTAAAAAAGAAAAACACCAAGAGGCTTAGGCAGAATATGTTATGTAGGTATTTTGAAATAATGATATCCTTTTCTCTGACATTTTTAGCATTGCTCCTTTCCTTCAATCAAGATTTTGTCAATTCCATGACTGTTGCTTCAAGTCATGAATGAGATTTGGCAGAAAGAAAATACAGGCATTTTCGTGGGTTTTATAAGCCCTGAAGTCTCGGGGAACTCCAGGTAAGAGAGAGGTTTGGAGAAACACAGGAGGGAAAGTAGGTTTTCCACCACTGTCAGTCAGCATTCCGTCCCTTAAAATAGAAGATTCCACAGGGTTGTAGAGAAAAGAGAGAAAAAAAAAAAAAAATGGAGGATGCATGATGAGATACAGTTGTTGGTGGTAACGACAGAGGGAGGGAAATTCTATCTGTAATTTCCTAAATAGAGCCCAGGGTAGCAGCAAGCCTTCTGTGATGAAATGACTGACACATATAGAACCATGTAGAAGTACAATATTTTAGACAGCCTTACACATGTCCTATAGTAGTCTTTTTTTTTTTTTTTTTTTTTTGGTAGCAAATTAGACTTGAGGCAGTGACAGTACCAAAGTCAGCCTTGGTGAGGGAAAGTCCATGTTGTTGAGACTATGTTTAGATTATATTCCTGCAAACTGGCTACTGGCTACTTTATTCATGAGCTGTTTGAGTAAGCCCTGAGCCAAGTGGGGAAAAAAGCTATCAAGCATCCAAAGATCAGATTAACCTATCCAGCTGATCAGGAAGGGCACTTTTATAATAAGCGGTGGTCTTGTGTGCATTCACAAGATGTATGAAAAGAAAACCTAATTTTAAAAAATGATTTGGGGGTGCCTGGGTGGCTCAGTGGGTTAAAGCCTCTGCCGTCAGCTCAGGTCATGATCCCAGGGTCTTGGGATCCAGCCCGGAATCGGGCTCTCTACTCAGCGGGGAGCCTGCTTCCTCCTCTCTCACTCTGCCTGCCTCTCTGCCTACTTGTGATCTCTTGCTGTCAAATAAATAAATAAAGTCTTTTAAAAAAATTGATTTGAAAGATATTGGAGATGAAGAGGAGAAGTGAGTTGGGAGAAATCAGAGGGAGAGACAAACCATGAGAGATTATGGACTCTGAGAAACAAACTGAGGGTTTTGGAGGGGATGGGGCAGAGGAGGGGAGGTTGGGTGAGCCTGGTGGTGGGTATTAAGGAGGGCATGTACTGCATGGAGCACTGGGTGTGGTGCATAAACCATGAATGCTGGAACACTGAAAAAAAATTACAAAAAAATTAAAATAAAGGATTTGAAAAGACACTCTATAAAAGAGTTAAATTAACGATAAATGTATGAAAAGACACTCAATTTCATTAATTACCAGGGACACAAATTAAAATAAATTGGTATCCCGATACAACCACATGAGGATGACTAAAATGAAAAGTTTTTGCTATGAAACATAATACAGTAGCATAGCATATGGAGCAGTCAGACTTTTCATAATGGCTAATGGAAGTTTAAATTAGTGCAACCAATTTTAAACAGTTTGGCTCTATCTACTAAGGCTTAAGAAGATATTTATGACTCATGATCCAGCAGTTCAACTCCTAGAAATGTCACCAAAAGAAAAGCACAAGAATGTTCATTGCAGCACTATTTATATAGCCTCAATCTGGAAACTACTCAAATGTCCATCTATTGTAGAATGGATAAGTGGCATATTCCTACCAGGGAGTACTATACTGCAACATGAGTGAACAGTTTATAATACATACAACCATCTGGGTGAGCCTCACAAACACATTATTCAGTGAAAGAAGACAGACTCCATACACATTTTAGGATTGTTTGTTCTAGGAAGACAGACTCAAAAGAATACATATTGTATGTTTCCATTTCTAAAAGGTGCAAAAATAGGCAAAACTAACTGATGCTATTCTAAGTGAGGAAAGTAGAATGGGAGAGAAGGAGAAGTAACCAAAAGGAGATATCCTGGTTATGATGTCCTGGTTGTTAAAATTCATCAAATTAGATACTTAGAGTATATGTATGTTCCTGTATGTACATTACACTTCAAAACAAATCTTGAAAATAAAACCTAATTCAGATAGCATTTATTCAGAAAACACTGAATTTTCAATTCCAAGGTCCCAGAAAGGTGGACTTGAGAACTTTATTCATCGTTTCCTTATAACTCCTCCCATGGACCAGTTGTCTATACTAGTATTCTGTGTTCTTTGGACTTAATATAAAATTAGAGCCACTACCCAGTAGTTCTCTGTAGGTATAGATTTCACTCTTTCTCCTGAACAGGAATACTTAAGCTGCAGGTTCCATCAATGAGGGCTAGAAGGAAGATTCACACAGTGCAGTTGCAATATGCAGGGCCCCCTCTTAAACTCCCAAAGCCTCACCCCAGTTGGGTATTCTGTGTGTGACAGATAAATGAAGGACCCGACTCTCTAGTATGGCAGCGTACATGTTAGCCATATTTTTTTTTCTTAAAGATTTTATTTATTTATTTGACAGACAGATCACAAGTAGGCAGAGAGGCAGGCAGAGAGAGAGGGGGAAGTAGGCTCCCCGCTGAGCAGAAAGCCCGATGCGGGGCTCGATCCCAAGACCCTGGGATCATGACCTGAGCCAAAGGCAGAGGCTTAACCCACTGAGCCACCCAGGCGCCCTTGTTAGCCATATTTTTAATTTGCCTATTGATTTTATCTTTTGAAATAACTCACTCAACAAACTAAACCATGAGTTTTTTGGGTAAACCAATCTCAGTTATCTGATTCTTTTGCTGACTGTGATGAGCACCCATTTCTACTTTACGATAGAAAATTATAGCTATCTCTGCATGGCAATTCCAAGCCCCTTCCAGCCTAATTGAGAATGAGGAGCCCACTCTAACTGTAGATCTTCCCACCAGCATCTGCTGCATAGTAAAACAGCATGGGGCTCTTTTAAGATTCTGGCACACGAATTGTGCCTCCAAGTCAGAATGAAAGATAAGTCTGCTCTTTCTCCTCTTTTTCTTTTTTGTTTGCCTTTTCTTTTTTGTTTTTGTCATTTTTAGAGGGAGTTAGATAAGCCCATGATGGATCCCAAACACTTCCACCTCCCAAATTATTTAAATAGCTTCTTTTACATTATATGAACAGATGTCTGTCCTACAGTATTTATAGTACAGAATTAGAACTGGGTTTGCATTAGCTAAGCCAGCAAGTAAAACTGCAGCTGTATACCAGAGTTAGAATGTTGCATGCAGATCATCTTATTAGGATACCTGTGTAAATATATTCTGTCTGATCCAAAATTCAATTCAATCCTCCTTGGTTGAGCACACTCAAATTCTGTTTGCAAGATTTTAGATGCTGTGGATGAACAAAGACGTTTTGGGTATAACTCTACTCTTCTCTCTGTTATCATTTCCATTTTAACCCCCAGCCTATGTTGAATTCAAAGTTTAGCAATTGTTTGGGCAATAAAAAGTTGTACAAAATGAGGAAAGTTTGCATATTGAATTTTAATTCTTCATACATACTTGTTTTGTCTATTTTACAATTTTATTCATTTATTTTCTGGAGGGCTAAATTTTTCTAGGAATATTTACTTCTTTTCCTTGGGTATTATTTTCTTCCAACTGGCTTCTTTGTCTTTTGCACACAATCTTCCCTCCCTCCCCCTTTCTTTCCTGTCTCCTTACTATTATTCTTTTCTGTCTGTCAGCCTTTGGTTGTATTGTTTTCTAATTTCTACATGAATCTGATAGAATAAAGCCATTGAAACCTGAGTACACTTAGAAGATCTGTAATATTTATATAATAGGTAGACTGCATGTAGGAATATCTAGGTCTTTCATGGAAGATACTAATATCAAGGGCTCTGGATTGGCTTCCTACGTATCAACTGACTTTTTCCTCATAATTGAAAGATCAATTGAAGAATGTCAGACATCATCTACTCAAAAGAGCCTTTAGTCTAAAGAAAAGGGATCAGAAGGGATTGTCTATTATTTTACTCATGGAGAAGAAAGTCTTCCTACGAAGTCCCTTGCATCTCATTCGCAAAAATACCATCCCATGGTCACTTTCTAGGTACAGTGGTAAGCTAAAAATATTACTGAAAAGGAAATAAAGCAATCATGCTTCACTTTCTAGGCCTGGGCACTTGGCCGTGATGAATGAAATTGGGCTTTTCTGCAGGGTTGCAGAAACTGCAGGGTAGTTTCATGAGTAAGCAATTAAAAGTGTCTGCTACATCACAGCATTCATTTTGGTCTTGTTCATGAAAGGAGGTTGCAGCCAATGTTGAGAAATTTTGGGCAGACAATAATTTTATTTACTTACATATTTATTTGCCTATCTATCACAGTCTTTATTTACTGAGTTAGTATAATGGATTGTGTGGGTTATGAATCTCTAAAATTTTTCCATCCTCTTTGAAATGACTATCATCCATATAGCTGCTGCCAAAATCATACTTGAAGAACGGGTATTATTTTTGTCCTCTTTACTGCAACTTGAGGATAAAGTTGAGGGATGGCATGGAGTGAGCAGAAAGATTCTCTAAAGAAGAATGAAGTTGTTCTGTGGAATCTGGGCTCTATAATATCCCCGGGGTTCTTTAAACGCCATGTATGTGGGACTAACCTCACTGATCTGATAAAGCTTATTAATCCCCCTTTCAGTACTCTTTCCTAAAAGGTAGAAAACATGGCGGCTTTTTCTTTCCTTCTTTTTTTTTTTTTTAAATTTATTTGACAGACAGAGATCACAAGTAGGCAGAGAGGCAGGCAGAGAGAGAGAGAGAGAGAGGAGGAAGCAGGCTCTCTGCTAAGCAGAGAGCCCGATGTAGGACTCGATCCCAGGACCCTGAAATCATGACCTGAGCCAAAGGCAGAGGCTTTAACCCACTGAGCCACCCAGGCGCCCCCATGGTGGCTCCTTCCATCCCTGATGAAGTTCAATGTAGTCATGAAGAGGACTCAACCAAACTTCCCCTTGGTTTTCATACTAGGTTCTGTGTTGGTAGGGAGAAGTTTTATGATATTGTTGGTTTTCCCCTTTCCATAGTAACTGCTTATTTAAGAAGCCAGAATGGGGTTCACAGTTGTTCTGTACCATGTTCATTGTATAAGCATTTCTGCTTATTTCCTTGGTAAAAAGTTTGTAAAATTGTAGGCATAAGTTAATAAATATTTCTTATGGGTTTGCTCTTTTTTAAAGATTTTTTTAAAAGAAATTTATTTGAGAGAGAGACAGAGAGTGAGATAGAGAGAGAGCATGAGAAGGGGGAGGGTCAGAGGGAGAAACAGACTCCCTGCCAAGCAGGGAGCCCTATGCAGGACTTGATCCCGGGCCTCCAGGATTACGACCTGGTTAGGAGGTGTAGAAGAGAGGGAGAGAGAGAATCTCAAGCAGACTCCTGCTGAATAAAGAGCCAGACACTGGACTAGACATGGGGCTCAATCCCACTACTCTTGAGATCGTGACCTGAGCCAAAATCAAGAGTCTGATCCTTAACCAACTGAACCACCCAGAGCCACAATAAAAGTACTTTAAATCCATCCCCTCTATTCTTACTGGCAACATTCTATTCTAAAGATCCTTTAACACAAAACCATATATGTACAATGACTTCATGAGAGCACTACATACTTTAATTTTGTCTCATTATTCTTCAAAATCTGTAATCATTTTCATTGCTCATTGGATTAAATCTGACACTTGAATTGATGGACCTAAAACAAAAAAACAGAACAAAACAAAACTTGTCCTCTCTAGTCTTAGCTCCTGTTGTTTTTCCTCGTAAGGAGGGCAAGGAGATAAGAATTTGTATGCCAACTCTGCACTGCTGGGAAAGACTACATTAAGTGCTGTGTTTAGTCAGAACCTAGATACCATGAAGACCTAGAGATGAGTGCTAGAACAGAGTTTTAACTTCTACTGAAGCAGTATGAGAGAGTGGGCCCACTGTGTTCCCCTATTGTTTGTATCTTGACTATTTAAAACCATTTGGCTTTCTCCCTACCAAGTATTGCCTTTCCCCTAAAATATCACTTGATTTCATCATTCTCGAAACCTGTTTAAATTGCTAAATTTTCAGTGTCATTTTCTAAATTCTATAAATATCAAATGGGTCACTATTTGATATGAATATGCATCATGTGCTCTCCTTTATAATTATATATATATTGATTTGTGTGCCCTTTCTCTCCAGCTATGCATCATGGTCTTGACCGCAGTATACTACTGTGTGTCTTGATTCTCTGCTGTTTTTCAGGTTCTCACACTGAAATCTCTACATGGTTGGTGTGCAGTCAGATGACAAGGCTTATATATACTTGTATTTTTCTTCGTTGGCTATTGACATTGAGACTATGAGACAGCACCTCAATTATTTTATAGAACAAGGTGGAATATCAACGTGTTCATAAATAAAACAACACATCCGAGAAAACAGTTATGTTTACCTTTATAATAGGGCCTGAGTGGCAACATTCAACTCTCATTTTAACTTTTGGGACATCTTTGTCCTTAAAGTACCCTGGAGTTAGGAGGTAGTGGTTCTTTGAATCACATAGAATTATATGGGCAGAAAGCCTCTTGCTCATAATAAATGATAATAAGTATTTTTTTTCTTCTATGATGGTGAAAGCACAGATCTCAGATCATTCCAACCAAAAAAATAACAGAAGAGTTTCCTCATAAAATGCCTATGAAGCATTATTGAAATACATTATAATGTGCCTAATGAACTATTTTAGTGATAAGTAAGAGCAAGCCTTCTCTACAGAAGGGATTTAGGAAATGATACAGCTATATCACAAAACTCAAAATAGAAAGAATAACCAAATGTCGTGAAAAACTGGAACTAGCAAATGTATTGTTTAGAAATGTTTTTAATCTCTCCATTTGTCCGGATATACATGGGCACACCTCTCCTCTTCTATGGTATTTGATTCATTCTTTCTTGCTGTCTGGTTAGCTCTTTGTGCTTCTTGGGCAGAAGAGATCATATTTCTTTTCTTCTCAAAATAAGAGGTGACTTAGGCCCGAGTTTTAATTTCAACTTTTCAGAAAGAAGTATATGGTCGATTGAAGAACTATCCACCATTCGTGGGAAAAATTTTATTTTCTGAAGTGGGTACAATAAGATCTCCAATCTCACACTCTCTTTTCACAATAAGATGGTTAAAATATTTTCCATCAAGAGGTGGGGGATTTATGTTCCATCCCCTTGAATCTGAGTGTCTTTATGACTCTTGTATAGATAATTCTGTGTGACTTACAAGACTTGGTCATAAAAGGCCATACCCCTTTTGCTCTGGTTCTCTTGAACACAGCAGGTATCTTGAGCCACACAGAGAGGTTACATGAAGTTGTGCCTGACATCCCTGGCTGACCTCCCAGATTGACAGCCCACTATCCTGCTTACTGGGTGGGTAAAGAAGCCTTGAAATGACCCCAGCCATCCACTGACGATTGGCTCATGAAAAACTTTGACAGAGAGCCACCTAGCTACTTCTGATTAACCTTAGACCCGCAAGAGGTAACACACAATGACTATTACTGTTTTAAGCCACTGCTATATGAGACGAATAGTTAGAAACAATTTTAACATTAGGTAAACAAGGAGGAGCGAGTTCTTACAGTACAAACAACAGTCTCATTCAGAGCTGACATCAGTTCTCTGAATGTTAATTTCAAGATAAAGAAGAACTTGAAATGGCAAGGCATCACAAAAGTTGTCTGCAGTACAAATCACATCAATAATGAAACTTAGTAATTCTCGGTCAACATATATCCAGAGTAGTGAGAGCAAGTGTTAGTTTAGGCACAGAGATAGGACTGCTAATACAGTTGTTTCAAACTAAAAATTCATTTTGTGGAGTTTTTCTACACTTAAATCTTTGATCAAATAAAATTTACAAAAGCTTATAAGATTTTGCTATGGATCAGGCAACGTGCTAACCTCTGGAGACACAGAGACAAAATGCATACTTCTTTTTATTTAGGGAGGCAGCTGATCAGGAAACATGAAAAAGATTGATTCAATAAATTATTTGAGATGTGGTAATAGAAGTAGTATAAATAGAGACACTAAAGAAGAGTTATTCCTTTTTAGTGGGTGTTGAGGGATGAGTGGAGGAGTAGGAAAGGCATCATGTAGAAGATAATTCCTGAGCTCAGTCTTAATCTTCGAAGCATTTAATGTGTTATCTGTGAGCTCTCTTTGACTAGAATTTGTACCACA
Organism: Taxidea taxus jeffersonii; assembly: GCA_003697995.1. Classification (NCBI taxonomy): domain Eukaryota; kingdom Metazoa; phylum Chordata; class Mammalia; order Carnivora; family Mustelidae; genus Taxidea; species Taxidea taxus. The sequence goes on from RCUC01163951.1 coordinate 18,813, forward strand.
CATGCTTAATATTATTCATGCTATTATTGCTGATTCCATGTATTTACTTTTACGTAGAGTACAACTATCATAGTACTAAGACATGATTCTAGTAATGTACATATATAGCATTATAGGATATCTTATACTCTTGCATCTATTTTTAAATAGCAACCCACATTTGAAACTTCATAGAATTAGTGTCATGACTGCTGGGATCTGTTTATTTTTATATCTGTGGCTTCATATGGCAAAATAAATTAGGAAGAATTCCTTGCTCAATAAAATAAGAAATTATAGCAACTATATGGCATTGCCGCATCATGAGAATTAAGTATTGTCTTGGAACTAGAGAGGGGATTGCATAAAGATTTTGCCGACTTCAAATTAAAATTTCCCATCTCTTGACCTACCAATTTTACCTTTCCCTCACATGAAACTACAAGTGCCCACATCCATAGCATTGAAAAAGGAAGAACAAGAAACTTCTGAAAATTGCTTCATCCTTAATATTTTATTCTAGAAATTTTTTCGTTCATTTTTCCAAGTTAGATCTAATGATTTCCAACATCATAAAAACTAAATTCTATATTTTCATCCAATAGATTGAAACCAACATGTGTATTTTTTAATATAATTATACCCTCCCTTATATTGCTAGCTTCTAGATGCATTGATGCCAAGGCCTATATCCACCAGTGAGTCTTTAACAGAAACAGCATCTAAGAGGTTATCTTCCCACATTAAACAGAACTTCGAAACCACCAAGATTTAGGACAGAAGATTTTTTTAAAGAAAATCATTTCTTCAGCTTTTCATTTTACCTTTTTTTTTGAGACTATAAAATGATAAAAATATAAAGAACCAATTTAGTAACTATTGAGATGAATTCTTAGGATAGCCCTCATGTTGATATTTTATCCATGAGTAAGAGATGAAAGCCTCTTCTTTTCTGTTCTCTGTAGATCCAGAGAGATATATTTCCATTCTTTTTCTCTCTAAGAAGTACAGGAAAAATAAAGCAGTTCCTCAACTGAATGGCATTCACTATTATAATTATTCATGCATAAATAATTAAAAGTGAACATTAGATTTCAAAAAGCTGGTATTTATTTATACATATAACTTAATGCTTTTTATTAACAGTTATTTACTAGCATATATTTCCTAAAAGAATATTAGCTGGAAAGTAGAAGGATTTTATACATATCTAATTTAGTGTCTGGTAAATTAGTAGCTCCTCATGATGGTTTATTGCCATAGAATTTGAGAAAGAACCCAATTGTATATGACATTAAGTATTTTTTTAATTTCCATAACTTATGATAATGCTGAAATATATTGTTAAAGACTATTTATTTATTTATTTATTTGAGAGAAAAAGAGCAGAGAGAGAGAGAGCATGAGCAGGGTATGGGAGGGGCAGAAGGAGAGGAAGAAGCAGGTTCCCTGCTAGGCAGGGAGCTCAACTCGGGGTGGGGGAGGGATCCAGACTGGATTCCAGGACCCTGAGATCATGACCTGACCTAAAAAGGCAGATGCTTAACTGACTGAGCCCCCCAGTTGACCCAGTAATGCTGAAATATTAATGCTAAAAAAAATCATTGTACTAAGGGTTGGCAAGAGAAACACAACTTTATTTCCATTATTGACATCTGTTAGACAAACAAGCCACTTAATTTTGAGAAACATTACTTTGATTGCATTCATAGTTAAGTTCATTTGCATAGAATGTTTATTTACCAGCTGTTGTATAGAAGTAAGTGAACTTGAGCTTAATTATTAAGCAAAATAATGTGATAGTGATCATTTGGAAATAGGAAAATTAATGGTGATTGCAACTTAAAATTTTAATTTTTTCATTGTCTTATTTCTGATTGACCTCTGTGATTCCTCTCACCCTCTTTCCTTTATTTCCTATTTGTATCCTTTCTGAATTCCATCTTGTCACTTTTGATACAAAAATAGAAGCTAACTCAAAGTAATGTTGAGAGCATTAATGAAATAACTTTTGTGTGAAATTATCTGACATTGCCTGCAACACAGTGGAAGCCATTTTTCCACCCCATCTGTCAACTCTAATTCTTGGTATGCTTGGGGGTATACTTTTGGCTGGGATCAAAAGTAAAGGAGGAAGAAAATATGTCTAGGGCCTTCTTTTCCTTATTTGTTCTTTAGTATTACTCTTATCATACAATTTCTTTTTTTCTTTCCTTGTTTTTTCCCTTGCCCTCAGTGGAAATGTTAAGAACATTATTTTTTTAATCTCTGTTCTATAAAGAAAAAAAGAACATAATTTTCATTGTTATGCAACAAAGTCCCTTTAAAATGCATTTTTCATGTTGTAGCAATTCATCTCTAATGGCCAGATAACTCTAAGAGGAGATGCAACTAATATACTGAAAGGATTTAGAAAAGGAGAGAAGGTATTAAATTGGTGGTGGGGAAAAAAATGGGGACTAGGAAAATAGTATAAAAAGGTATTAGTGGACATCCCAAACAGTTTAAAAGGGCAAAATGAAGAAAGAGTTAAGATCACACAGAGAAAAATACTCTATTAGGCATTGTTATAGGCTTAATTGTATCTTTCCAAAGATCCATGTATTTTTGTTCTAATCCCCAGCACCTGAGAATGTGACCGGATAGGGTCTTTGTGGAGATAAAGTTAAAATGGCATCATTAAGATGGATCCTAATTCTATATGACTTGTGTTCTTATAAAAAGAGGAAGTTTTGACACAGGCACTTATAGAGGGAAGACAATATGAAGACCCAGAGAGAAGATATCTATGTGTTAGTCAAGAAGAATCCTAAAACAGATCCTTCCTTCCCAGTCCTTAGGAAAAAACAACCCTGTAAACACCTTGATCTTAAACTGTTAGCCCTTAGAACTGTGAGAAAGTAAATATCTGTTGTTTAAACTGCCTAGTCAGTGGCATTTTGTTGCAACATAGCCAACTGATATAAGCACATTATGAAATGACTTGGGTTCATATGTGGGTGACCATTTTTTATTCAGTTTTTACATCTTTATTTAAAAGTATACTAAAAAATTCAGGGGTGCCCGGGTGACACAGTCAGTGAAGCATCTGACTCTTGGTTTTGGATCAGGTGGTGATCTCAGGGTCCTGGGAATAAGCCCTGCCTTGGGCTCCACATCCAGTGTGGAATTTGCTTAGGATTTTCTCTCTCCCTTTGTCCTTCTCCCTGCCACACTCTGTCCCTCTCCCTAAAATAAATATGTGAATCTTAAAGAAAAAGAAAAAGTCAATGAATAAGTATTATTCCAAACCCAATCTAAGTGACCACATTTTGTAATTGCTTACTAGGCAATTGTAAATGAAGGCAGTGGGGAGGGAGGGCTTGGTCTAAGATTGTTATAAATATAAATATCCTATAACCATAAGAAAGATATTACACAAATATGAAACAAAGCTCTTGAGAGTGGTATTGGTAATTTTTTTTTAATTCTGGAAGAAATCTAATTATATTGAACCTAATTCATTGAAAACTCAATTTTGTTTTTAAAAATAGTACTGCAGGTAACCACAAGTAAGGATTTATGATTTGTAGAAATGCAAGTATGAATCACATGTGAATCTAGTGGGTATGTGTGAGATGCTGGATTGAAGAAGAAATAGCAACGGACAAGTATCTGCATATAACTATAGTTATGATGCTGTTTACACATCCTCATTAAGAGAATTTATATTTATGCGTATTTAAGTAGATGACATCAAGATATTTGAAAATATATGAATTGGATGTCTTTTAACACCTTTCTTTGGTTACATTACATTGCTTAGCACAATGAATGGATTAATTATCTCTTAAATGATTGAATTAAAGTATATCAAATTACTATAAAGAGTCTACTATATTGAATTATAGGAATAGGAGGTTTTCTTGAACACAGCTTATAGAGAAGCTAAAATTCTGAGCCTGGTAGTCTGGAGTTTATTCTTGTGGTCAATAATGTAGTTGAAGTTGTACAACTAAAAAAAGGGCACAGTCTCAGCTGAAGCAGAAAATCTGTTGTAATTGGCCAGAGATCACAAAAAATGAAACTGTAAGACAAATGACAAAGAGGATATTGAATAGCATAGTCTAGAAGGAGAAGTTAGGATCATTATTCTGATGGGAACATAGGAGAAGTAGTTTGGAAAATGCCCTGAGTATATGACATGTTTATGAGGGTGGATATGAACAGAGTAATAGAAAATCTGTAATGTCTGGCCTGGGAGATGGGAAGGAAAGGGAGAGAGAGTTCAGGGAGACTAAAAGAAGAATAGGGCAGTCCTGCCTTGTGCCTAGAGCCAGTTCTCAATCTACTGAAGACTGATGGGTAAGTAAAACACGCGTTTCTCACTTTAACGCAAACTTCAAATATTTTCAACTTCTGTGATTTCAATGTTAACAAATTCAGTTCTAAAGAAAGAAGCTCCAGTAAAACTTTGTTGAAACACAAGTACGAATCACATGCTCTGTGAATCTAGTGGGTACATGTGAGATATTGGATTGAAAAGGAAACAGCAACTGAGAAGCCTCTGCATGTAACTATAGTTATGATGCTGTTTTATGCACTCTCATTAAGAGAATTTGTATTTATCCACTTTTTTTCCACTTCCCTTAGATTTAGCATGTGGTATAGAGGAGGGATACTACAAATTGTTATTTAGCATTTTCAATTCCCTCACTTCATATATGTGGATGACTGGTAGAACTATCATTGACATTATCTCTTATGACTGTCATTAATAGAAATTGTTTGAAATGATAAAAGCTAAGCTATCATTTCCAAGTTTCCTTTTTAAAACTGCAAAGTGGAGCCTGACGATTCACAAACCTGTACCCCTGGGGCTAATAATACATTACATGTTAATAAAAAATAAAAAATTAAAAAAAACTGCAAAATGGACATTTAATGTTTAAGTGATTACTAACAATCTCTCAAGTGTGTCATGAGAGATAAAACAGTATCTTAATATGGCTCATAAAATCCAAAATAAAATTATATTGATAAATATTATCTAATGACAATAAAAACAATAAGACTTCAAAGTGTTACACATTTCCATCACACTTTACAATATTCTATAATGTATTTTCTTTTTTTTTTTGGAAGATTTATCTATTTATTTTAGAGAAAGAGAGAGATTGGGAGAGAGCAGGGAGAGGGGCAGAGGGAAAGGGAGAGAGGGAATCTCTCCCAAGCAGACTCTTCACTGAATGCAGAGGCTAATGCAGGGCTTGATCCCATGACCTTGAGATCACGGCCTGAGGCAAATGCTTAACCAACTGTACCACCCAGGTGCCCCATAATGTATTTTCGTATTGATTATCTCCCCTAATTCTCAGAGCAAAATAGTGACATAGTCTTTCCTGCCATTTTGTTTGTAAGAAAACAGAAGCTCACGGATATGTACAAGGTAACACATCTACTAAGTGGCAACACAGAGATTGACATCCTTATCTACTCACTCCAGTACTTCCTTATACCAACAATAACCTGATTCATAAGCATATATATGCAATTTTTAAAAATTTCACATTTTAAGATTATAACATTTTCATTTTAGTTTTACTATAAAGTTTTCCTTTGTGATTCATCTTTCTTTAAACTAACAAAAAGACACTCAGGTTCAAAATGGTAAGTTTCCAGAAACCTACAACTAAACCAAGACTGAATCATAAGTAAATATAAAAATCTAAACAGACTAATAATGAGTAAGTGGATTGAATTAATGACCAAATACTTCCCAACAAAGAAAAGCCAAAAACCAAATGGTTTTACTGGTGAATTCTTGCAAACATTTAAAAAATTCACTCTAATCTTTCTCTAACTCTCACAAAGAAACAAAAACAAAACAAAACAGAAAACGCCCAACTCATTTTACAAGGCCAGTATTTCTCTCGTATCAAAGTCAGATGAAGATGCTGTAAGAAAACTATAGTCTAAGATCCATGGTGAAAATTCTTGACAAAAAATTAGCAAACCAAATTATGTAACACATTAAAACCATCACACACCATGAAGAAGAGATGTATCTCCATGATACAGTATATACAACCCAATAAACGTGATAACACAACATTAATAAAATGAAAGAAAAAAATCATGTGATATTTCAATAAATTCAGAAAAATAGATTTGGCAAAATTCAACATCCTTTCATGATAAAAACTCTCAACAATATTTTGTACTTCTGTGGTATCAATTGTACTACCTCTTTTTTTCTTTTTTTGTCTCTGCTTTCATTTCTGACTTTATTGAGATCCAGCTAAAGTAGTTCTAAACCAGATGCTTATAGCTGTAAATGTCTACATTAAGAAAAAAAGAAGATCTCAAATAGACAACCAACTTTATAACTTGAGGAAACAGAAGAAAGAACAAACTAAGCCCAAGTTTATCAGAATAAGGTAAAAAGCTCAGAGCAGATATAAATAAAATAGAGACTAGAAAAAAAAATAATAGAAAAGATCAATGAATCTATGTGTGGGTTAAAAAATAATAAATTTAAGCCTTTTGCTAAGGAAAAAAGGTCTCGGCCTATTAACAGTATAATGAAAATATTTAATTTTGATAGCTTTTCATCCCTTTCTCTTTTCTGTTTCCATATCTGCATATACCATATAAATTATAACAGACAATTTTGTGTTGCATTCTCATAAGTAGGTTACCAAACCTAGCAAAACTTATGACAGTTATTAACAAAATGCAAGACAGAAGTCTGAAAGAAACCAACCAGATACTCAAACATAAATCCATATGAGAAAAAAGTAATGAGGGCGCCTGGATGGCTCGGTTAAGCAACTGCCTTCGGCTCAGGTCATGGTTTTGGGGTCCTGGGATCGAGTCCTGCATCAGGATCCCTGCTTAGCTGGGAGCCTGCTTCTCCCTCTTCCACTCTCCCTGCTTGTGATCTCTGTCAAATAAATAAATGAAATCTTAAAAAAAAAAAAAAAAAAAAAAGGAAAAAAAACTAATGAGAAAAGACATATTTCTGTCTCATTTTATCTAGAAATGCTTCTTTTTATTTGGGTCTTGGTCATGAATAGTCATGGTTGACTTACACATAATACTATTAATCAAGTGTTTGAAGCTTAATGATTATCTGATAGATCTAGGTAGGAATTGGCTTCTTCAGATATTTTAAGGGAATAGTGAAGATTATTTTGATAGATTATCCAGAAATTTTAAGTGTCTTGACTATTTTCAGTTCTCCTGGGTAATATTTATTTGATTACATAGAGCCATGGTGAACATATATAAACATATTTTCACTAAAATAATTTTTTTCGGATTTTTTAAAATTTAATTGATTTATCTCCCCACGAGCAGGGAGCCTGACATGGGGCTTGATCCCGGACCCTGGGATCATGACCTGAGCTGAAGACAGATGCTTAAGCAACTGACCCATCCAGGCATCCCTTCTTTGTATTTTTTATTGCACTTATTTATCACTTTCAATTAGAATCTAGCTGACAAGAACTGTTTTACGTTTGTGCAGCAGGCCATAATTTGAATCTCACTCATACATGCTTTTAGACATGTTTCTCATGTAGCTATATAAAATATAACAACCACAAAAGAAACCAAAAAAAACCAAAAACAAAACCTGAGCAGACCCATGTTGGCCATAAATTGAAACCAAATCAATAGCTTTCTTCTTTGTGATTCATTTATAAGTAATTATGCAAAAATTTTATTGTTTAGTGATATCTTTCACATTTGAGGATGATTATGCATCTATAGGGAATTCTTTTTTTTTATTTTAGATTTTATTTATTTATTTGACAGAGAGAGATCACAAGTAGGCAGAGAGAGAGGAGAGAGGAGGAAGCAGGCTCCCTGCTGAGCAGAGAGCCCGATGTGGGGCTCGATCCCAGGACCCCGGGATCATGACCTGAGCTGAAGGCAGAGGCTTTAACCCCCTGAGCCACCCAGGCGCCCAGGTGCCCCAGGAATTCTTATCCTACTTTATTACCAGACGTTCAACCTAAGGCAGAGTCTAGCTTACCAAGCAAATGCAGCCATTTCTAACTTTCTTAATGTGTTGCAATGTACCTCTCATTAGAAAGTGAAAAGCATTATACTCAAGATGTTCATATTGTTGTGAAATTATTGTAATTATTTTTATATGTTTACTCTTATTTATTGGGGACTTTTAATGGTTCATTTCAGGTGTCAGCTTGACTGTCCAAGAGAGGCCCAGAAAGTTAGTTAAACATTTTTTCTGGGTATGTCTGTCAGGGTGTTTCCGGAGAGATTAGCATTGGAATTGGTTGGCTGAATAAAACTGATGACTTCTTGTTATCAGACAAGAAGTCTGATGTGGCTGAACATCACTGAATCTATTGAGGGCCTGAATAAAACTAAAAGTCAGAGGAAAATTGAATTTGCACTCTGACTGACTGCTAGAACTAGGACCTCAGTCTCCTTATGCCCTCAGTGCTCTTGGTTCTCAGGCCTTGGACTAGGATCTACACTATCAACTTTCTAGCCTTCACACCTCCAAACTATACCACTGTTTTTTTGGGGGGTCTCCAGCTTACAGACAGAAGATTATGAGACTGATATGTAGTATAAACACAATGTTAGATACATGGCACAATATAACCAGGCACTGTTCCTGCCTTCACAGAACTTTCAACCTAGTAGAGAATAAGACATCATCTGAATACTCATAAAACAAAGCACAATTACAAAGTTAGATAATTTCAGTGATACAAAAGTTCAAGAATTAGGTAAGAGGAAGGGTAGGAGAGGTCTAATAGGGAAGACATGTTTGCCTAGTGATGTTTAAGCTGAAGCGTAAAGGAAGCAGTTGTATTACTTAAGAAAAGAGTAATAAGTAGATTATTTCCAATAGAGAGATTAGTACCTGCAAAGACCCAGAGGTGGAAGAGGTCTTTTCTTGTTGGAGAAACTAGAAGGCCACTATGGACTGGTGTGTCCTGAGTGAAGCAGAAAGCACTACAAGATGAGGATGGTGAATAGGCATGTCCTTGTACAACCTGTGAAGGAATTTTAATTTTGAATTAAGCAACAGGCTAACATGATGATTTTTAGGCAGGTAACACATGTTTTCATTGCCAGCTTTGAGCAGACTAAGAGGAAGTCCATTAGTATCAGTTGGGAGGCAATGTTCTAGGAAAAATAAGATGGTTACATGAGCTAGAGTAGTAATGTGTGGAAAGGAAGATACATAGGTAGATCTGAGACATGTTTGGTGATCTCTGCTTGTGGAGAGACAATGAAGAAAAGAGATGCATTAAGGGTCATTCCTGAATTTTTTGATATGGACAGCCAAGTAGATATAATTTATTGAGAAGAGAAATATGAAGAGGACTATATACACTAATCATAGCCAACTTTCACATTCCTCTCATAATCAAAGACAAAGCACATATATAAGAACTTACATAGATCAAACCCTAAAATTTGATGCTAGAAGATGCACCTTCTAAATGAATTTGGGCTATGGACAGAAATTGAGTATTTTTTAGAGCACACATAAATGCTAATGAACTTCCAGGAATAAAATTAACAAAAGCATCATTCTCTGCACCTAAAGCATAATACTAAAAACTAATATAAAATTTAGAAGGTCCTTATGGGTTAAAAATAATTCTAAAATAAAACCCCACTGTTAACTAAAAATCTATACAAAGTTAAATTTCAGAACTTCTTGAAAATAGTGTTAATGAAAACAAAATGCATTAGAATCGTGGGATAAAGCTAGAGCACAGTCAGAGGAAAATGTATAGCATTAAAATACCTATGTTAGTGGAAATGAAATTAAATGAGGTAAATTCCAAAACCTCATTAAAACAATTGAAAAGTTAAACTAAAAGAAATGATATAATAAATATAAAATCAGAAGTACACAAATAAGTTGATAAATGTTCAATATTAGTGAACAGAGCTCAGCAGCAAATTAAAAATTATACATCATGACCAAGTATATTTAATTGTAGAGCACAAAGGTATTGAGATATAAATATATCAATTAATAAATGTTTTCATATTAATAGGCCCAAAAGAAAAAATTGTATGATTATCTCTATATATTCAGAAAAGATGTTAGCAAAATTCAGCACTCATTAGACAATCAGTAAGATGGGACTTTATGGATAATTGTTTAACAAGAAAACTGCATATACTTTAGGCAGCATCTTAAATGAGAAATTAAGGATTTCCCAGTAAAATCAAGAAGAAAGAATGCCCACTATTGTGGAATAGTGGAAAAATTGTGGAAATCCACAATTTTTAAACATTGTGTTGGAAGAATCTGCCAAGGAACTTGAAACAATCAGTTAGAGGTGTAACAATCTGAAAGGAAGAACATCTTTTTTAAAAAAGCTCCTTTCCTAAAAGGTCAAATAGCTAGTAAAATAGAAGACAGTAAAATTAGTATACAAAACCAATTGCCTTGTATACACGTATACATATACAAATAATAATGAGAAGATATAATGGAAGAGAAAGCTCAGTTTATGATAGAAATAAAAATAAAACACATATAAATAGTTTAATAAGAAATATTCATAACGTACTTGAAAAAAATACATAAAACATTCCTGAAGTACTCAGAAAAAAGAATTCATCAAATGAAAAGACCTATCACGTCCACAAACAGAAAAAAGTATTATAAAGATGTCAGTTTTCATTGTTTTATTATATTTGAATCAGTCTCAGTAAATAACACATTATTGTAAGGTAGTCATTCATTTAGAATAAGCAATAGGCAAGAATTACCATGAAACTGCTGGTAAAGAGAAGAGCTATTAATGGGGAGCAGGATGCTAACATATAAAAAACTTCCCATAGGGGCACCTGGGTGGCTCAGTGGGTTAAGCCTCTGCCTTTGGCTTAGGTCATGGTCTCAGGGTCCTGGGATTGAGCCCTGTATCGGGCTCTCTGTTCAGTACCTGCTCCCTCACCCCCTCACCGCCTGCCTGGTCTCTCTCTCTCTCTGTTAAATAAATAAATAAAATCTTAAAAAAAAAAAAAAACTTCACATAACTAAAGAGGATTTACATGAACAGAAAGACAAAACAATGGAATTGAAAAATAATTTCATGAGTAAACCAAATTGAATATGGGTATTTAGTATAAAATAAACTTGCCAAATGAAGTCAGCAGGAAAAAAGACAAACAAGATAACAAACAGGTTTAGGATAACGAGAGAGCCTTGGGAAGGTGGATAAAATTGAATCCATTTTTGTCAGCCATACATGAAAATAAGAAAAAAAGAAAATATATCTCAACTGTATGAATACAAGAACAAGATTTCCTATTATGTCATGGTATATGCCATTTTATATTTGAATTATATATATATTCTTAAACATATGCTTGCACATACACTATTCAAATCTTTGTTTAGTCAGGTTAGATCCGAGGTCTAAGGTTGTCTCTTTGCTGTGTAGTTAAGGTATCCTAAAGACTGCTAGAAGGTGAGAGAAATGTCAGAGTAAACATGATGCACCTTCCTGATTCTGAATTTCATTTAAGATTTTATTGGAGGCTATTGCTGCTAATGTATTTATAATTAACATATTTAAACTATTACTTTTAAACTCAAATGAACACCTATGCTATTTAACAGAATGCAAATTCTCATGCTTTTAATGATTGAACTTGAGAGTTCAAAAGAAGTCTGTACATGAGATGGGTAGCTTCAGGCTGTGCCCCCAGACTCACGGGAGGGTACAGCTCCACTCCTGTCTGCTATTAGCTGTAGTTCAAGGGGAAAGATTGGAAAGCACTGCCTTCAGTTCTTATTTCCTTTTCTTCGTATTCTTCCTTCCTCATTTCCATTTTAAAGCAGACCCTTCCAGTTTTTCTATCCTTGGCCTTAGGAGCAGGTACCTGTACCCTCAATGGATGAATTACTGAAATACTGAGACATCTAATCAAAAGGGTTGGTGAAAGCAGGAGTGAGCAGAATGTAACCCAGTGGAAGAGTTGATACTCCAGCAGCACCAAAAAAAAAAAAAAAAAAAAAGAGAGAGAGAGAGAGATAGAGAGAGAGAGAAATGAAGGTCCTGAAGTATTGGATTGTGATTTATATTTATAAAGGGTTTAACTCTTGTCAGAACAATAACAATCACTTGTTGACTAAATGTAAGCTTCTCTATCAACTGTGTCTTAAAAGTTTTCGGTGGCCAGCTGTTTCTCCTTTGTCCCCTCAGTGCATTTTTTCAAATGTACTACAACCCCTAGGAAGAGAAAGTTTATCTTCCCTCCTTTCCCCCTTCCTGCAGCCCCATCAGGACTTCAGGATGATGGAGATTTCTTCAGATCACAGGAGTAGCAGACATAGGGTCATTTCGTTCATGGTGTTTTGGTTTAGAACATAACAAAGGGGGGTGCCTGGATGGCTCAGTGGGTTGAAGCCTCTGCCTTTGGCTCAGGTCATGATCTCAGGGTCCTAGGATGGAGCCCAGCATAGGGTTCTCTGCTCAGCAAGGACCCTGCTTCCCCCTTCTCTCTCTGCCTACTTGTGATCTCTGTCTGTCAAATAAATAAATAAATAATATTTTAAAAAAAGAACATAACAAAGGGAATAGTTCCATAAAAAAAGAACTTAACACGTAAATAGCTACCCAAATCAGATGAAGTATTCCGTAACTTTGGTAAATAAGAGTAAATTCAGCTAAGTGAGCCTGCTGGAGGTAACTTTACATATGGGTAAGAACAGGTCCCCCTTGATTATACCATTTCTGTCTCTGCACATTCTTGCCAATCCCTTCTCAAACCAATTTTCCTCCTTGATTGAAAGTAGTGAGGGAACACTGGCTCTCTGTTCATTGTGCTAATTATAGGAGGCAAGATTAAGACCACTGTAGAGCTCTGGAGAACAGTCAGGGCAGCTGGAGCTTGTTAAGAGAAGTGGGGAGTGGAGGGTTATGGGTTGTGGTCAGAGAACATGGCGAGAGAGATGCAGCTGTATCAGGCACATGTGTAGAAAATGGAACTTACAGTATTGGTAGAAATGTATGTTTCCTAATCCCTTTTTAAAAATATTTTTTATGTGATCTTGAGCAGAGGAACATATACCAAGCTCTTTCAACTGTGTAATTTTCATTTAAGTAATTGATTCATAAGAGTATGATCTTACTCAGCATACTTTGAATCTGAATGAGAAGGTAATTCTCTTCCTAACAATCCTACATGTCACTCCAATACCAGGTTCTTAACTTCAGGGGATGATGTGTAGATTTATGCAGTTATGGAACCCAGGGGTTAAATTTCATTTTGACTCTAATACATTGAGATGGACTCTGCAGTCTTCCACTGTCATTATATAAACTATTTATAATACCATTATTGTTTGTATAGTTTTCTTTTAAAAGAGGTCTGAACATACTACTTTTGTATGTATATTTTCATGTATATGTACATCTATGTCTTTTTATATATACATGTATTTCCACTACTTTTATAAAATTTAAAGATTATTTCTTGAGATAATGGACTGTTTTTAAAAAATCTTTCTAGCTTGAAAGCCTGGGAAAGAGCAGTTGGTTAATATATGCTGAATAAATGCGTGGCTCAGAGGCAGATGAGTAGCTGCATAAGAACAAACAGAAAAATGAACCCGCAACTCTGCATTTCCAGACAAGCACTTTTTACTTGGTGTTCATTAAATGCTTTCTCTGTACATTACTAGTAGGAATTTTACAACTTTTTTATTCCTTCAGTATTTTTATTTTTTTAAATATAGAAGGCATAGTACAAATTTATAACGATCTTCAAAGTTAAACATACACACTATTCAAAGCTAGTTTTTGTTGAACTATTAAATCACAGAAAATAGGGGCGCCTGGGTGACTCAGTAGGTTAAAGCCTCTGCCTTCGGCTCAGGTCATGATCCAGGGTCCTGGGATGGAACCCCGCATCAGGCTCTCTGCTCAGCAGGGAGCCTGCTTCCCCCTCTCTCTCTGCCTGCTTCTCTGCCTACTTGTGATCTCTGTCTGTCAAATAAATAAATAAAATCTTAAAAAAAATCACAGAAAATAATCAATTAGCATAATTCAGTGTTATTTCCCTTTAATTATTCATCAACTAGGCGTTAGTGCTTACTGTGTCACAGGTCCTGTGATAGTCATACAAAAGTGAAAAGACTAATTTACTCCTCTCAGTTTATTTATGGAATAGTAGAAAATCATGCAAACAGGCAGTTTCAGCATAATATCCTGGGAGTGGAGATGAGGTGAGACATAGAATTAGACCCATATAAAAAGCAGCCAAATGACTAAACTCCAGAGTTAAGTATAGAAGGATGGGTAGACAAATCTTAGGAAATTGGTGTTGCTGGCTCTATCTCTATCTGCGGGTCACTACACCCATCTCCATCTTCACTCTACCTTACCTGACAACCAGTGGAGATGCCATGAACAAAAAAGATAAGGCTTTAGGAAAGCAGAGTCTCTGGTATCAGATAAGTGCATAATGCACAAGAAGTTAATTTTAATACAAATCAAGGAAAATGGATGACAAGATGATATCTATAAAGCTTGTTTGTAGAAAAGGTAGTTCTAACAAGGCCTTTTAGGACATCCACCAGTGTCAGAACTAGGAGGTTGTCTGTTCACTTTCAATAATGCACATACTAAATATTAATATTTTTAAAAAGAAAAGAAATGAAAAAAGAATGCAGAGGTGCTTAGATGGCTCAGTCGGTAAGCGTCTACCTTTGGCTCAGATGATGATCTCAGGGTCCTGGGATGAAGCCCCAAATCTGACTCCCTGCTCAGCAAGGGGCCTGCTTCTCCCTCTCTTCTCTGCTTGTGTTCTCTCTCGCATCCATCTGTCTCTCTCAAATAAATACATAAAATCTTAAACAAGCAAACAAACAAACAAAAAATGGAGGGCACCTGGGTGGCTGAGGGTTAAGCCTCTGTCTTCAGCTCAGGTCATGATCTCAGGGTCCTGGGATCAAGCCCCATGTTGGGCTCTCTGCTCAGTGGGGAGCCTGCCTCCCCTTCTCTCTCTGCCTGCCTCTCTGCCTACTTGTGATCTCTCTCTCTCTGTCAGATAAATAAATAAAATATTTTTTTTTAAAAAAGGAAATAAAAATGAATGTATTTTTAGCACTTGTTTATCAACATTGATATTTTAAACAAGCTATTAATTAAACCTAGTACAGGTGAACTTACATTTTAGAGTTGGTATAGGTTTCATTGTGTATCTTTCTATCTAGTTAACAGGCTTAGTGTAGAAAATTACTAGATTCTATTTTGGGTGATTCACCAGTTCTTCTGTTTAATTTATGATAATAAACTAATTTACAAATGCTAAGAAAGGCTTTCTTAAATTCCATTTACATGAAAAGATTGAATTTAATTTAACTTTAAATTTATTATAACTCAAAAATTCTCAAAATTGAACAATCTGTTAAACATAGAAACCCTTCTATTATTACATAGGAGATTGGTATTTTTCTCTTCTCTTTCTCTGGAAGAAAGAATGAACAAGAGGGAAAAAGGACTAAGATGAGAAAAAAGAAGGAAGGAAAAGAGAATAGGAGAGACAGAGCCTAAGAGAGAGAGAGAGAAGGGAATACACATTCAAATGAGGAGAACTTCATTCTAAAAGGCTCTTTTTTTAAGATTTTATTTATTTATTTGACAGAGAGATCACAAGTAGGCA
The DNA here is from genome assembly GCA_003697995.1 of Taxidea taxus jeffersonii. NCBI lineage: Eukaryota > Metazoa > Chordata > Mammalia > Carnivora > Mustelidae > Taxidea > Taxidea taxus. The sequence continues at coordinate 34,455 of RCUC01163951.1, forward strand.
GAGAGGCAGGCAGAGAGAGAGGGCGGGGAGGGGGAAGCAGGCTCCTCGCTGAGCAGAGAGCCCGATGTGGGACTCCATCCCAGGACCCTGAGATCCTGTTTAGATAGAAATCCATTGTGTGTGTTTACTTGCCTTTTAAAGAATATATATCATATACATATATATGTATATATATACATATATATACATACATATACATATCATTTAAACTTTTCTAGGAAAATAAATGAAATTTTTATACTTGTGGTTTTATGTAAAACTTTTCCCATAGAACAAATTATTATAGAGTTTTAAAAACTTGTTTCACTATGAATTATATATACAGCAATAAATGCCAATAGAATAATTTGCATTTTCTTTGATAAACAAAAATTACAAATTCTTTACCAAAATAGGAATGTTGGGAAGTTACAATAGAAATTACTAAAATATGAATAATCAATATAGTAACTAATGGGTTCTACTCTCAAAATGAGCTAAGGGCTAAGGTATTATATTCTGACTGCTATCTCCAACTGTATTATTTTTCTTTCTCAGAAATGACTTTTTTCAGATAATACATAGTTCTCTTCCTTTGGAGGAACATTTATAAGAAACATAAGAATCTTGGGAGCCAGATTTATTTGTGTTCAAATTCAAGATTGTTCCTTTTTTTTTTTTTTTTTTTTTTAGATTTTATTATTTATTTGAGAGAGATTGAGAGAGAGAGAGTGATCACAAGTCGGGGGCTAGGGGGCAGAGAAGAAGGAAGAAGCAGACTCCCTGCTGAGCAGGGAGTCCAACTAGGGACTCAATCCCAGTACCCTGGGATCATGACCTGAGCTGAAGGCTAATGTTTAACAGACTGAGACAAGACAGCCAGGCACCACAAGATCATTCCTTTAATAACTGTGTAATTTTGTGAGGTTCTTTTAATTTCCCAAAAACTACATTCCCACACACTTAAAATGAATATTTTATAATCCCTATGTGTTTACTTTTTATAATGTACAATATATAATTATAATTTTATGGGTTTGTAAATTTCTTCTAATATTTTTATACATTTGAGCTTTGAATATTTTTTGTTGAACTATAATTGACATATAATGTATTAGTATCATGTAATATAATAATTTGATACTTGTATATATTGTGAAATGTATTATAAAAAGTAACCACATAGGGATACTGGCTGGGAATATAAAATAGAGCAACCTTAATGGAAGGGAATTTGATAATACCAAACTACATTTATCCTTTGACCCAGAAACTTCATTTCTAAAAATGTATCCCAAAAATATATGAGCAAAAATATGAAAAAATATAACCTTAAGGCAATTTATTCCATTTCAATTGGTAATAGCAAGAAACTATAAAACAACCTAGTGTCCATGGATAGGTTACTGGCTGAATTAATTATGGCCATCCTGATCATACAGCTGTAAAAAGAAGTGAGGAATATCCGTATAGTGATATTCAGCATATATGTTTTTTGTTTTATTTTTCAGAATATGTTTTAAGGGAAAAAAGCAATGTGAAGAAAGGTATATGTGTGCAATGCTAACATTTGGCTAAGAATGTGATGTGTTATTGTTATCTGTACATAGCTATGTATATCTACCTATTAAAGGAAGAATAGAATAAAACCCTTTTGTAAAAGGTTGTGTATAACCTAGCATTTCCACTCCTACCCATATACCCAAGAGAAAAGAAAACACATTCTGTCCACACCAAAACTTGAATGTGAGTGTTCATAGCAGCATTATTTGTAATAGCCGAGAAATGGAAACAACCTAGTGTACATCAATTGATGACTGAGTAAACAAACCGTGTTGTAGCCACACAGTGAAATAGTATTCAGGTACAAAAAGAATGAAGTATTGATTCATGCTAAAAAAAATCAATGTACCTTGACTACATTATGCTGAGTGAAAGAGGCAACATAATTGTGTTATTCCATTTATGTGAAAAGTCCAGAGTGGGCAAATCCAGAGAGAAAGAAAGTAGATCAATGACGGTCAGGGGCTGGGCGTGGGGGTGGAGAGAAGGCAGCAATGGGGAGTGATTGCTATAATAGATAGGGGGTTTCTTTGGGGAGAAATGAACTATTCCGAAGTTAGATAGTGATGAAGGTTGGATAACTTTGTAAATATTCTACAAACCACTGAATTGCACTCTTTAAAAGGGTGGATGTTATGGTATATTAATTACATCTCAATAAAATGTTTAACCTAAAAATGAAGCTTTGATTGCTTACATTAAGTAACTGTTCCATGGACAAGATAATATTTACAAATTGAACAGCAAGATGGTTAATATGTAGTAGGTGCTTACTCCGTGTTAGTTTCCCTTCCTGTATAATGTATGGTAATTATACTTTCACTTGTGATTGTGAACAGCTTGTAATTTCTTTTGATGCATCCCTTCTTTGCATCTTAATAGCTCTTTGAGCTTATTACCTATTCTTGGCAGTAATTGCCTGTATAATATCCCAAACTGTGCAGTCATTTCAGACAATCAGTCAGATGTCTGTCTGCAGGATGCTGATCAACAGCTAAATTTGATATGTTTTTGGTATGAAAAGGACCAAAGAGTCTTAAATGAGATGGAAGATCCACAAATAATATTAAATTGGTACCTAGCTCTGCTGAGGATTTAAACACTGAAAAGACTGTCTTACAGGTGAATTTTGCATTCAGAACTAAAATGCTGTTGAAATCATTTTAGTAATTGCAATTCCTCACATGTAGTCTGATGGAGGGATAGTGAGAAATAAGGCTGGAGAAGTGAGTAGGAGTCAACTTGAAAGATGTTCTAAGTTATATCTTAGTGAAGTTTATTAAATTAATGGTTAAATTAATTCTGCTTTTCTCAATTGCCCAAGTTCCCTGAATGAAATGTTGACCCCATTATATCTGCCTCTTCCAGAGAGTAATACAAAAAACTTTCTGCAGGGAGGTTAGAAGCTGGAGAAGGGAAGTGAAGGTTTGCTTTGTGTTCTGGAAATAAGAAGCCTTTTATTAGATACATGATTTAGAGATGCTTTCTCCCAGTCTGTGCCTTGATTTCTCATTTTCTTAACAGTAACTTTCAAAATGACAGAGATTATACATTTTGATGAGGCTCAATTTGTCGTTTTTTTCCTCTTTAGATTGTCTTTTTGTATCATATCTAAGAAATCTTTGCCTAACAAGATCTTGAATATTTTTCTGTGCTTACTTCTAGAAGTTTCACAGTTTTAGCTCCTATATGTAGGTTCATCATCCATTTTAAGTTTTTTTTAGATTTCACACAGAATAGATTGTCCTTTTTTTCTCAATTCGTGTCCAGTTGTCCAAGAATTGTTTATTTAAAACATTCCTCTTTCTTGTCAACCTTGACCGTTGTCAAAAATCAGTTCATTGTATGTTGAGGTTCAATTACTGAACTTTATTTTTTTCATTGGTTTATGACCACATTTTTCACTAATGTTGCACTTGCTTGGTTACTCTTAAAATGTTGATGTGGGAGTCATCGACCTTATTTGTTTGTTTTGTTTTAATTTTGGGAGATTGGAATTCCTTAATTTCTATACAAACTTCAGAATTAGACTGAGAGTTTCTACAAAAACTTATGGAATTTCTTTTTTTTAAAGATTTTATTTATTTATTTGACAGAGAGAGAGATCACAAGTAGGCAGAGCAGCAGGCAGAGAGGAGGGGAAGCAGGTTCTCCGCAGAGCAGAGAGCCCAAGGACATGGGGCTGGATCCCAGGACCCCAGGATCATGACCTGAGCCAAAGGTAGAGGCTTTAACCCACTGAGCTACTCAGGCGCCCCCAAAACTTCTGGAATTTCAATTAGGTTTGGGTCATATTTATAGGTCAACTTGAGCAGAACTCACATATTAATGACTTGAACTATTTTGAGCTGTAAATATGGTGTTATTTTTCCAATTATGAAAGCACAGTGGAGTCAGTAGTCGTACTTGGCTTATTGGTATGGGTACTTTGTTTTAGGCCTACCAAGATCCCTTCCTTTCCTTTGTTGCTTCCATTACTGGATTTTGTTTCATTTAATAATGTGCCCAACTAAAGGCTTGATTTCCAAGACTCTCATATAGGTAGCTATAACCAATTGGCAGAATTTTTTCAAAGAGCTATATTAAGTATCTAGGTGCAGCTTCTGGAAAAGCTGTACCTTTACTGCTTAGAAGAAGGTGGAGGAGGATGGGGAGAGGGAGAGGAAAAAGAAGAGAAAGAGGAATAGGACAGAAGCTGTCATTGAGGGCTCTTCTTTGCCTTCTGTGTCTGCTCCCCTTCCCTGGATGAGAATACTGAATGCTTGGTGGTCACTAATTAACATGAAATTTTGAAGATTAAGTCACTATACTGAAAATGGCAAAAGGGGAAAAAAAGAGGGTTTCAAATAAAATTAGTAAGCCATTGTCTGAAAGTTGACTGCCTTATTGCTAATTTTTGTTATATGAAGCCACCTAAACCTCCATTTGTTTAAGACTTGGTGGACAGATTTTCTGTTACATACAGCCAAAGTCATTTCAGACCAGCATCTAGAGAAGTGGGTGTACCATTCACAGATACGTGGAATAAAGAATAAGGAATAAGTGCCTATCATCATTCTATAATCCATACCAGAGTAGATAAAAATACCCTATTCATAGGAGTGTAATTTAACAAAAAAAAAAAAAAAGAAGAAGAAGAAAGAAAGAAAGAAAAAAAAAGAAGAAGAAGATATGTTTGTTGCTTTAGTTTTAGTTTAGAGAAGTAAATTGGGATACTGTTGTTATACATAAAGCTTTATGCCTCTTGTACTAGATGTGTATTTGTTAACAATTAAATGATTAAAAAAAAAAGACCTACATTATACTTTGGAGATAATGAAATGGACTTGAATTTGTCATTTTTGTTATGTCACTTTTATATATAGGTCTTGTGTTCTTTGGAAGAAGAAATTATATACCTAGTACACATTTGTTTTCTGCATATTATTGAGTCCTGTAAATTGTAGAATTCATTGTGAATCATAAATATCTGTGCCTTTAAAATCAATACTTAATATTTTTCATAATATGCAAGTCTTAGCTATAAACTTTTGGGCTACATGCTGAAGTCACTTTTATATACTTCCCAGCATCTTGTCTACAACTTTATCCTTTCAAAGTATGATGACATTTACTTTATGAAATTTGGGTTCTAAGAAATAATTAGGTTTTTGTAATCTTGAATAATTTTGTTTAGGAGATAGAATTTAAAGGTAACAATTTTAGAGGTCACAATAGAGTGACAGACACAAAAATCAGATGAACTAATGTCAAACTATTTCCAAGAATTCTATGTGCCAAATCTATTCTCTCGTGCCAGGTATTGAAATTAAGTACAATCATCATCTAGATATCCTAAATGAAGGTGGCGTTAGCATAATCTAACTATAATTTATGATTAATATCAAGATAAAAGTGACATATTGTTCTGTTATATTTAGTTTTTAAATTATTTAACTTGGCTTAGGTGAAAGTAAAATGAATCTTTTTAGTCTAGAATGACTTCTTGCTTATTTTTGCCCTTTGAAATATTTCTCATTTTCTAGTGCTAAACCCCTAAGCTATGAAAACTTTCCTCAACTCTCAAGTCACAATCATCTGTTTCTTTCTTTAGTATCTCCTTAGGCTCTGTCTATATTTCTGCCATCCCCTTGCCACATTATGCTTTGTATAATACTTAGTTGTGCATAAAACTGTCTTTCTCATTAGGAAATATATTACTTCAAGGCAGGATTATGGTCACCTTCTTCCCTTTCTACCTTGTCTCTCCTTCATTTCTTCCTTTTCTTATTAATAACTACAGCTAAGAGAACTTGAGAGATTTTATTCCTTAGTAAATTTATCATGGTGCATGGTACAGGTTAATATAATAACATACATTTATATGAAGTGCTCAATATTCTCATAAGCACTGTTATTTTAAAATGATATTTTGTAGTTGAATAAAGTAGAATAAGAAATTATATTATAGTCTTCAGAATCAATAATTGGCATATCTAAAGAGGATATTATAATGAAAGAACCAAAGTAAAAACTACAGTATCCAAATTGAATTAGAAATATTACTTAAGATGCAACATTTTAAAACATTATTTCTTCAAACCCTTTTCACTGAGATGGCCTGGACACAATATTGTTCCAGTAGAAATGAGTGTCTCTAACCTCACAATTGTCTTCCCTAATCCCCTCCACTAAAAGAAACTAGAATTCCTTAGAGAAATGTCTGATTTTAGAGGTGATTTTTCCCTCAGTTATATTACAAAGGCAACCTCCTTGTGTAAGTATTTACCTGATTTTACATTATGAGACTCTAAGACTCAGTGGATTTTTTGTTGTCACTGTTTTTGTTTTTGCTTTTGTTTTTTGTTTATTTTTTTTGTTTTTTAATGGTTTACCTCCTCTGTTTTAGTGTTCCTTTAACTCCAGAACTGAGTCAGGTGCTAAAGTATCTTGAGTTCTGAAATCAGGTGGTGCATGGTGCAGAAGTTTCTACTCTTTTTGGACTTTGAATGAATAATCAGTTAATAATTAGAAGGGCAAACCATTTTTTTTTTCCAATTAGCTTCCAGGATCTCAGGTTACTTGATGAAAGCATCTGTCTCTTTTCCAATATCATTGTTTGAAAATAGTTCATCCAATGGATTCCACAGACCCCTAAGGAGGTATGAGGCAGGAGATTGGGCAACTTCTCCCTGTAAATTTCACACAGAGTTTCTCACACAGTACTTACAGGCTTCTGTAGGCTGAGTCTCCATCAAGAAAGCACAAAATGTTCTTCACCTGAGACCTAAGGAAAGACAAATATCTCTGTAAATAAATATCTTTGTAAACCTGAAAAACACAGTTTCATATTTGTTCCCAGCTTGGCTCCTCCAGTCATTAGGAAGAATCCTAAGCTTGTGATGAGTGCTTTTAGTTTACTCCACCAATGTGCCTCTCCCCATTCTCAATCCCCACCCTCTGTGGTGTAGTGACTTAGTGAAACTGAGAGTGAGACCATCAAAACCATAAATTCAACCTAGGATTTTTCAAGAATTCTCTAGGTACTTACTGCAGATGTGTAGTTTTTTCTTCATCACATGAAACACAGACATACGTTACACACTGATTACTGTACTTTGTGAATGTTGACCTTCAGTATTGCTGATCCTTGTTCTATAGGGATATGGTAAAAGCACATGTATGTGAATCCACTCTTGGGTGCCAGTCACAGATTGATCCAAGGAAAAATAGCAGAGGACTGTCTAGATTTTAAATTAACTCTCTTTACCTGGCTTTAATCTGGCAGGCAACTTCCTGAGGCTCTAGAGAAGTGAAACGGAGATAAATCAGTCATGACTAAAGAAGTAATCTTAGTTAAAACTAATGAGGAAGCTAATTGGAGTCATTTATCTTCATGTCAGGTTCATTATTACACTAAGGCTCTTCTTTTGTTAAAGTGGTCAAAGTGTCCATGTGAATAAACAAACAGGTTCATGCATTGTTGAAATAAGGAGATTAAAATGGGGGTTAGAGTTTGTTAAGAAATCCCTTGATTGTTCACTCTTTTAAGTGAAACTTTGTATTTTCACTTTCCAATGAAGTATATAATTGAATTACTTGGGTTATAGGACTCTGTGGAGCCATTTCTCCATTTCTGGACTGTTAAAACCATTCTACTCACAGACATCATTTCTCTCCAATTAAAGAAGTTTATTTATTTAGTATTCAAATGAATATTATCAGATCAAATTTAAATTTGGTGTGTTTTGTTTCATGCTTTTATTATATGTCGAAATAAAATGTTTCAAATCCTTGATTATTAAAAAAATAAAAACCATTCCCTCAAATATCACATGCTAGCATTTACACAAATGAACCACCGCTCCTATATTTTTTTTTAATATTTTATTTATTTATTTTTTAGAGAGAGAGAAAGCGCGAGCTCAGGCAGACAGTAGACAGAGGCAGAGGGAGAAGCAGGCTCCCCGCCAAGCAAGGAGCCCGATGTGGGACTCGATCCCTGGACGCTGGGATCATGACCTGAGCCGAAGGCAGCCGCTCAACCAACTGAGCCACCCAGGTGTCCCTTGACTCAGCTTATTAAAAAAGGAATCTTAGAGTAGCATTGTAGGTCATCTAGTTCAGTGACTCTCAGTCTTAGCTGTACATTCAAATCAGTTAATCTGGAAACTTCATTTTTAATTGGAACACAGGTATGCGGAGAGATTAGTGGTAATGCTTGGTAGTAGATAAATGTTTATCTTTGGTCTACATTTATGTGTTTACTTTGCTAATATAATGACTATTACTGAACTCACCATTCAATCTTTTACTTGCTCCTATATATGTATATAGGCCTTTCCTACCTAAGTCCCCTTCTCCTCTACAGATGAAACCACTATTCTGTGTATTTTTTGCAGATGTATTTAGTATGCTTAAATAATGAATTTTTTGTTTTATGTGCTTTTGAACTTTATAAAAAGATAGTTGTGGGGTGCCTGGGTGGCTCAGTGGATTAAAGCCTCCGCCTTCAGCTCAGGTCATGATCCCAGGGTCCTGGGGTTGAGCCCTGCTTTGGGCTCTCTGCTCAGCAGGGAACCTGCTTCCCCCTCTCTCTCTGCCTGCCTCTCTGCCTACTTGTGATCTCTGTCTGTCAAATAAATAAATAAAATCTTAAAAAAAAAAAAGGCAGTTGTATATTTTCCTCGCTCATCATTAGATCACTAAACTCTATTCATGTTATTACATGTAGAAATTCATTTTCACTGGCATAAACTATCTCATTGCATAAGTATATCACAATAAAGCTACCATATTACTTTTTCATCTATGGACATTTTCAGTCTTTTTGTTACTTTTCTCTTTTTCTTTACTTTTCTCTTATTTTTTAATCTGTTCTTACTTTTTTCTTTTTTCCCCCCTATCAAGTAGTGCTATTATGAAAATTCTTCAGTACATCCCCTCTTTACCACTTTAATTTGGGAATACACTGAGGAGTTGAAATGCTTCTCACAAGAAAAACTTCTTTGACAGCAGAGGAGCCAGAGTAGGATGAACAGAATCAAGAACAGTTGGTAGGAGGATAAAATCAGTATCAATTGTAATTTCAGGATAAACTGTAGTAGTCACAGATCACTCATTTTTCTATATTACTTATTGTAAATTTTGCCCTAGAAATTGTGAGGACTCATCATCTTGAAGAAGCCCTGGTAGGACACAGTGTATTTACTGTGAGATGGAAGTCATCAGAGAGTTGCAAAAGGGTGGATCATAGCAAGTGCCTGGCCTCGGAGGACTGCTGGCCTCGGAGGACTGCTCTTCAGCTACTCCAGCTACATTTTTCTGTACACACAGAGATCTAGAAGTGCCTGAGTACAGAAGTAATAAAACTTAGTTCACACGTCCCCAGTTGGGACCAAATCTAAGGCAGAATTTACCCCTAGAAATCCCAAGCATATGAAGCTGAGGCTAAGATTTTGCTTAAAATTTCATCTTTGGATTCCTCTTCTGTCTCCTGCTTCTCTCACTCTTGTAAGTTTCTTAAGTAAATTGCTTGCATTCAAGTCCTCACACTATGGCCGGCTTCTGAGTAACTTGATGGGTAGAAATATGCTAAAGAGTAGGTCCAGAAATTCCATGACCTAAATTTTCAAAGCTTTTAACTTTCCTGAAAGTTTGATTTCAGGCTTCTCGCTTCCAGAACTGTGAGAGAATTAATTTCTGTTGTCTGATACCACTGAGTTTATGGTAATTTGTTATGGCAGCCCTAGGAAACTAACTTAGGTAATTTAACATAACAGAATATTATACCAGTCTTAAATATGCTATTCTAAAGGACATTAAAAAATATGGGGTGATATTAAAGAAGAAGGAGGCTGAATGACATTACTGAAATGGTGACATATGTTGTTTCTTTGTTCGTCCTCACAAGAACAACAAACATCTGTTGAAGAACAAGGCACCACTGAGAGAATCCTAGAGCATAAGGGCGAGGCTGAAGCACCCTCTTGCACCTCAGAGACCAAGACAGATCACATTAGAAAGTTAAGAAAAGCAGCTACATATTGACCACATTACCCCTTTCCCAGGCCAGTGCAGCACCATATGGAGAAGTCTCTGAAACTCTAGTTCCTTCAGTGGGAAAACAGAACTCAAGGGACATGTCCAGCTACCCCCCTTTCAGCATTGTAGGTCACTTTGTGGGAGACCCTACTCTGCTCTTTCACCATGGGAATTATAGGGGAATTTGTGGGGCAGATTCCACTGGGAATCTGATGATGACAGAGAAGGTAGGGAGGGGTTTGCAACAACCAGCACACAGATCCCTGCAGACCAAGTTGATACCTCCAGTGCCCAAGTAGTAATCCCACAGCGGCTTTGCTCATCAGCAAAATTAAATTGGGGCAGACTCTGATCAGGGAACTCAGCAACGTAGTGATCAGTCTGATTCAGATCCTGAAACATGGAGTTTTGCTGGCCTTAAAGCCCTGTTTGCCCAGGCTTAGGCAAGGTGCTGACTCATAGCCACATTCCCTGTGAAGAATGTCTTCCAGCCTGACCTGATCAGAGAGCTTGTGACCAGTTCAGAAGCTGTGCAGTCTAACAGTGCTCAAGCTGGGCAGGCAGAGCCGATCACCCCCAAAACAAAGCCAGTAGTAGGCATAGAAGCTTCCCATACTAAAGGCATGAAAGAGGATTAATTCATAGCCAAGGCTGAGGGTAGCTCCCAGCCTCTCCCAACTAGAGAGACTGCTCGGGAAATTGAAAGTAGCCTGGAGTGTCCCCTTCTCTTTCCATTCAGGCAGGAGGGCTGTGACATTACCTCACCTGTGGTGGAGAGTGTATTCTTGCTCCATTTGACAGGAAGGGCTGGTGAAAACTCTTCAAAGTTGTGCAGCCCAGTGGTGCTCCAGCTGAGAGAAGGTCTGCAGAGGAAAGCCCATGGCCCTGTCGAGCCAGGGAACTTGGGGTATGGATATCTTATTTTATTCCACTTAAAGAACTTCCTTTAGCATTTCTGTAAGGCAGGTCTGGTGGTAATGAATTTCCTGTTTTGTTTCAAAAAGTCTTTATTCCTCCTTCTATTCTGAAGTACAGTTTTGCTGGTTATAGAATCTGTGGTTAATGATGACTTACTTTTGGTATTTTAAATATGTCATCCCATTCTCTCTCTGGCCTAAAAAGTTTCTGCTGTGAAATCTGACAAGGGATACAAATTGTTTGTTACATAATATATAGCCATGACCATATCTGCGAATGCATTAAAAAATTGTGTTTATAGTGTATCATTTGTAATGCAACATAATCTATCCTATCCTTACCAGTAAGACTTCCAATAACACAACAGGGAAACTGAGAAAAAAGTATTTTATAACTGAAAAAAGAAAACTATTTTACATGATTAGATTAAATGGATAAAAACCACAGTTACAAATGTTCTGAGGTTTGAAATGTATACACATTTTCTGGTAAGGTATTAAAAGTCTATTTTTTCTTCATATTTTGTATTTGCCCTGTCCAAGGACATGCATCTGTCTATTTGTTCTACTATGACATGTAGTAGAATCACCATGAGTGTTACATGACTTCATTTAATACTAATAGCACTTCTACATGTCATTGATTTATTAATTCTTTTATTAGTTTATTCACCAAAAATATTTATTGCAGTCTATCATGTATCAGATACTATTCTAGAAAAGCAGGATACAATAATAAAAAAGCTAATTGCCATTTGTTGAGGACCTTAGTTGTGCCAGATAGTACTTAGAGTATTTTATTTATGTAATTTAATACAAGTAGTGAGATGTCTGAATATTCTAATATATTACATAAGAAAACTGAGGGTCTAAGAGGTTAAGTGAGCTGGATGAGGTTGCTTATAAGAGGCAGAATTGGGATTCCAACTTTTGTTCAAATAAAAAGTACACTCATTAGTTTGCTTATGCACATGTTCTAGTCTACTCAGAATTATTGTTTTACACTGATACTGTCACCTTAATATCGCTACATTGTGACTCATGATCTTTTGTCAGAGTATAGGGAAGAACAGTGCTTATGTATGTCAAGATATAAAATAAAATAAAATGGAAAAAATATTTTGAGATGATCAATGTGAAAATGAAACAGCCTGTCCAACTCTTTATTATTCTGTGTAGCAGACTATTTTGTAAAAGATCGCTTTACAAAACTACACTGCAGTTAGAAGAAATTTACTTGTGTTAATATTTAGTGACAATCAATATCTAAAAAGCCAAAAATTATGGTGTTTAATGTTTTGGAAGGCACACTGCTGTATTTCACAGTATTATATTATTTAAGCCTCTTTTTTTTCCATCACTGGACTATGTAAGTGCTCCCATAAGGGTGAGCTCAGACAGTAGTAGGAAATACAGAGAATATTGACTGCAAAGTGGAATATCCCTCAGTAAATAAGGACAGTCAATTCTGTAAAAATGTCAAAAAGCCTGTTCTGTGCAAATTTATTTTGTGGCTATAGATGCTTAGTTTTTCAGAGTATAAATAATTTATGTAGTAATACCTTGATATTAATGGATGCGTCTGAGGGAATTATGAGACTTACATAAATGTGACTCTCAGATACTAGAATATATTTTATTTTGAAGTAAACTCAATAGCTAATACATCCTTTTTTAAAAGATTTTATTTATTTATTTGAGAAAGAGAGCATGAGAGAGAGAGAGAGAGAGAGCGCACACAAGCGGGGGTGGGTAGCAGTAGGGGGAGAAGCAGACTCCTTGGGAGTCCAATTTGGGACTCGATCTCAGGACCCTGGGATCATGATCTGAGCTGGAGGCAGATGCTTAACGACTGAGCCACCCAGGTCCCCCAATAGCTACTACATCCTTTTTAAACATCAAAATGAAGTCCAAATCTAGGAAGGGACATTGAACTTGAGGAGCTATAATCTGGGAATAAGATCCAAAGATCCTGAATGCTGGACAGACTTTGATGATGAGATTTTGGACCTCCAGCCTCAACCTGATACCACCATAAATGAGACTTTGTGAGATATCCTGAGGAAAAAGGATGAGGGAATTTTGCACGTGTAAAGATAATAAACTGCTGTGGCTAGAGGGCAGACTGTGCCAGATCTTATTTCCCACTAAAATCCTCAAAAACATATTTTATCCTACATACGCTTCTTAAAATGTGATACTGATATTCTTTCATTGACTGATGAGATCTTTGTTTGTTCCTTTCAATATGGGTAGGCCTGTGACTACAATAAAGCTAACATCATATAACTGCTGAGGTTAAGTCCAAGAAAAGGTAATAAAACTTACGCCCAGTCTTCTTGGGATGTCTCAGGTATAATCCAGCTACCAAGCTGTTATGAAACCAAGTAGGCGCATCAAAAAGACACTCTTAGATGTCTTCTTTACAGCCTCAGCTGAAGTTCTAGTCAACAATCATCATCAACTACTAGAGAGAAGGGTGATCAAACCTCCCAGTGATTTCATTTTCAACATTCAAGCTACTTAGTTGAAACTCATTTGCAGTTTAAAAAAAAAAATGCTGTTCTACTGAGATCTGCCCAATTTGTAGATTTATGAGAAAAATATTATCATTGTATTGAACCACTATGTTTTGGGTTAGTATGATATGATATGCAGTAATAGATAATGGAAAAAAGATGGTAGGAACAAAAATATCTGGCTAATAAAATGAAGATAAACTAGGAATTAAACAGAACATTCTGATGTCCTCAATCTATCAAGATGAAAATTCCTTGGTAAAATGGTAAAATATGTAATCTTTGTTTTAAATATAAACCAAGTTTCTTTGGAGTTTTGGAATAAGAGATCCCTTGCCTACTGTAGTCATGACTCTATACTGTTTTTCAGTAGTCTGTTGATTAATAATAATCATAGCCAATATTTCAAATACATTATTGGTGAAGTGTTGTAATAAACACATTTCAAAGATGAGTAAACAGGGGTGCCTGGGTGGCTCAGTGGGTTAAAGCCTCTGCCTTTGGCTCAGGTCATGATCCCAGGGTCCTGGTATTGATCCCTGCATTGAGCTCTCTGCTCAGCAGGGAGCCTGCTTCTCCCTCTCTCTCTCTGCCTGCCTCTCTGCCTACTTGTGTTCTCTGTCTGTCAAATAAATAAATAAAATCTTAAAAAAAAAGATGAGTAAACATTTGGAAGTACATGGTGATATCCAAATCCAATCCTCTGGTCACCATATATAATAGAAAAACACAATACAGCCTAGTGTTTAGCAAAAAGAATAGAGAATATATTGTAGGAGACTGGGGGAGAGACTGATTAAAGGGAACACGAATGCATAGGTTATTTTGAATGTTGACAGAGGAACACAATGTTAAAGAAGTTGAGTGCATGTCCAGGACCAAAATGTGATAGTTTTATGAGGATGGTTTGTGAATATATAATGATTATTATCATATAATAGATACCTTAACCCCAAAGATAGTTTACCTTTTTCTTTATATGCTTTCCAGAATATAGTATCTTGTCTCTGAGTTGATCCTGACCATACTAATCTTGATTTTAACCTGCAAATACTTGCCAGTGCACCCCTTTTCCAGTACACATACCCTATAAATGAGATAGCTCTTCTCTTAACAATAAAAAGGAATGCCTGGATGGCTCAGTCATTAAGCATCTGCCTTCTGCTCAGGTCATGATCCCAGGGCCCTGGGATCCAGCCCTGCATTTGGTTCCTTGCTCAACGGGAAGCCTGCTTCTTCCTTTCCCACCCCCCTGCTTGTGTTCCCTCTCTCACTGCGTGTGTGTGTGTGTGTCTCTCTCTCTCCCTCTCTGTCAAATAAATAAATAAAATCTTAAAAAAAAAAACAGTAAAAAATAATCTCATTACTAAGAGGTCCTTTGAGTTTCAGGTTGAGTACCCCTCCACTGAGCTATAGTCTTGGGAGTCACACTTTGAACCTTATCCCTGAGTTGCATAAATGCTATACCTGACCAGGAGCTAAAATATTCAGCCAAGGATATTTTCTGTGCAGTGGACTGCATGAGGCATATACCTCTCTTCACTAATTAAAGTATAATAAAATTATTTTTATACATGTCACTACTAAAAACATTTGAAAGTTGGTTCTATTGCCAAAAAGCAATCCTTGTACAACTTATATATATATGCATCTTATGCATATTATTAATATAATTAACTGAGAATAAGTGCAATGATAATACAAAAAACAAATACAAAATTAAAAAGATTCATGGTAGACTCTTTGGTAAACCCTAAACAATAAGGAAAAAAAAAAGGAAGGAAGGGAACAAAACCAGATGGCATAATTCTCTACCTTTGTAGCAGAAAGATTAGTGACCTGAGATTTATGAAGCTGACTTTTTGGTGCTAATTAGTTGAGATACATTTGTCATGCCTTTATACTCTCTGTGATTCTATGTGGTTTTTTGGTTTTTTTTTGTTTTGTTTTTTCCATGCCACCTTCTACTGAGAAAATCTATTAGGATGGCTGTGGGCGTAGAAAAATAAATGTTGGCAGGACTTGAAATGGTAATAATAATATCACATATCAAATAATAATAGCTAGCTATCTTACCTGGCTGGTTCAATTGAAAGGAATACATATTAACCCAGAGGGGATAAGATCCCATCCAAACTTTATCACCATCACAAGTACCAGCAACATCATCTCAGTTAGGAATTCTTTTTATTTTTTTATAAAGATTTTATTTATTTATTTCAGAGAGAGAGTGAGAGAGAGCACGAGAGAGGAGAAGGTCAGAGGGAGAAGCAAACTCCCCATGGAGCTGGGAGCCCGATGTGGGACTCGATCCCGGGACTCCGGGATCATGACCTGAGCTGAAGGCAGTTGCTTAACCAACTGAACCACCCAGGCGCCCAGGAATTCTTTTTAATTTGGTTGCTTTCAATAACTATCTTATTTTAGTATTTACCACTTCTGGTTTGTTTTCTTTCTTCATTTCTCTTTCTCCTCTGTCTCTATATGCAGATTAATAAGGGAAGATGAATATATTTAAAGAAAAATCCAAAAAAATGCATAACTACTTTAATAGGCAAAAAGCAAACAATTATGCAAACCTAGTAAATATGGTGAATGATAAATCTAAAAAATGTTATTTTAGATGGAAAGCAAAGTGAGACTATAAAGTAATAATATTAATTTTGTATTTTGGATCATAAGCTAAACCTTCTTCTCATTACAAAATAGAGTTGCAATGTGATCTTGATAAAATGATTCAAATGTATCAATTGCTTAAAAATAATATATATCAAATACATTAATTATTGAATAATCAATAAATATGTAGGTGATGTTATTAGCCCATGACTGTGTCAAAGGAAATATTGATTTAGAGAAATATCATCATTTCTTAAGTAAATCATCACTGAATTCTCATCTTTTTAATCTTTTATGCATGCTATTTTCTTTGTGTCTTCCTTTTTGCCTCTCTCAAATATAGTTCCTTTGAACTTTTTCTAGAAGCAAGTTTCCAGGTAAAGTCTCCTCTTCAGCTTCTTTAAGATGCCTGATCTTCCCAACCATCTTTGCAGAAAGCTGGCTCTCTCCAGGGGCACACATTTGTTTTAAGGTTCTCCACAGAAAACAAGGCCTAAGCTGGACTCTCCGTTGCCACTTCTTGGACAGCATTGCTATGATGTTTGGTTTCAAATACAAAGGACAGATGTTGGATGTGAATTCAGATTTGTTTCATTCTGAAGCCTGCCTTAACCATCTAGCTTCCCTGCCCTTCAGGTGATGCTGTCAGGTAACCCACGGATGATGGTACCACATGTCATGCTACTTCCTACTTCTGTGCAGTTGACCCCCTTAACCTTGAATGACTTTAAGTCTTCTCTGCCCCACTAGTTCCCATTTGTCATCTGAAACTCAGTGTATCAAGCATTCCCTCCAGGAAAGCTTCCCCAAATCCTCCAATTAGGGGAAGTTTCCAACATTACAGTTTCAAGGGCTCATAAGAGCCCAACACTTACCCAAACGACCACTCACCATCGGCTGTCTATCACATACCACAAACATCTTTCTTTGTGT
This sequence comes from Taxidea taxus jeffersonii, assembly GCA_003697995.1. Taxonomy (NCBI): domain Eukaryota; kingdom Metazoa; phylum Chordata; class Mammalia; order Carnivora; family Mustelidae; genus Taxidea; species Taxidea taxus. The sequence continues at coordinate 51,508 of RCUC01163951.1, forward strand.
TCTATAACTGCAATTTACTCCAAATCAGGGAACAGATCCTGTTTATCTGTTTTCTCATGGTAAGCACTCGATACAAGCTACACGAATACACTCAACTGCTGTGAACCATTTCCCCCCTGTGGGGCAGTATTCTTTCTGTCCTAAGGTCTATATAAAGTCTTACCTTAGAGAGCTTAAGTTCCATGTGACAATAGGATTACAAAAACTGCTTTTCCAAATGACTTCAAAAATTTCCATAGGATGTTCATATTTATTTCTGTCTTTGTTATTATTTTTCTGCATCAGATTCATTTGTTTTTTCAATGACTTAGCTGTTGTATTCACGTTTTCCACAACTGTTCAAACGAGTCATTGTAGATTTCTTTACACTTAAGTGTGTTTTGTGGAAATCTAAACAATGCCATTTTTTCCACATGCACAATGGTTGCTTTGCATTAGCTACTTCAGACATTTTTTCTAAAGTTTGACAATGCAGTCCAATTGCTTATTAAACTACAGGCATAAGAATGTTTGTTTCTTTTTACTGCTTCTTTCTTGAAATATCTATTTTTTCCAATAAGATGTAAAACTTTTTTTTGAAACTTTAAAGGTAAGTGCAGAATCAGATTAATGTGTTAAAATCTTAGGAACATTTAGTTGTCTTAAAATATTTAATAGACTAAATCCAAAGCTCATACTTAATATTTAATTATCTTCCCTCTCTTGGTTTAATCTCCTTGGTTAGCCCTAACTTATTCCATTTATTCAAGCCTATGCCCACACAAGAATCAAAATGGTTCAATTCGAATTCCCTAAATCTAGTATGATTTCCTTTATCCCTTTCTTTCTGAGTCTGCTCCTATCTGGAACATCTTGTTATCAGCTTGCCTGTTGCAATCCCTTCCATTCCTTAAGGTTCAAATCACCTTCTTCATGTAAGTTATCTCATCACCAAAACATGATATGAGTAGTTACCCTCCCAAACTGGTGTTGTTTCTCTTTTTCTTACTATATTCCACTTGTAATCCTTTTTAAAATTTTGTATTTATTTGAGAGAATGAGTGAGCAAGAGAGCACAAGCAGGGGGAGCAGCAGAGAGAGAGGGAGAAACAGGGAGCCTGATGTGGGGCTAGATCCCAGGACCCTAAGATTGTGACCTGAGCCAGAGGTGGATGCCTAACCGACTGAACTACCCAGGCACCCTACCACCTGTAATATTTGTAGATGCTCTGCTTTCAAATTAAATTCAAAAAATGTTTTTCAAAAAAGCCTACTTACTTGTATAGTAAGTTTTGTTAGAAAGGTTTTTGTATTGTGTTTGTTGTTTTTAAAGCAAGGGTTCTATTTTAATGTACACAGGGCTAACACAATTAGGTAATGCTTTGTGAAGTAAATGACCTTCAAAGATTGTATTTTTTTATTTTAATTTTATTTTTTTCAGTGTTCCAAAATTTAAAGATTTTAGAATGAATATTATTTAAACATCAAAATATTTAGTTTGGGGTGGACATTGTAAGTAAGAAGAAAAGATGCCAGGAAGATGGAATAGGACACAGAGGCAAGAAAGTATGGTGCCTGTTTAAGGAATATTGTGCTCTGGTTCTGCTGGGAATGTCTGCATTGGTGGGTCCACTTCAGCATTATCTGATGACTTGGCAACATTAAAGTCCATCGTTCTTCCCTTAGAATTGCCTGAAGAGCTCTGTCCCCAGTGCATACTGAGAGTGTCCAGAGCACTCCTCATTGCCAAAGGGACAGATGCAAAATTGGCTGGCCCACTGAGCCAAGCTGCTCTGTTGCAGATTCATTTGGAGTTTTTCCCTTTGCCTATAAAGTGTTGTTCCTGTAGTGTGTGCATCTGCCTCTGATCCCATTTTGTTGAGATTATTTAATTGTTCCACATGCTGGGAGTGTTTATTTATTTACCTACCAGACACCTGCACCTCTTTGATGCTGTCTTTTTGATTTGTTTATAAATAGAAAAAAGAAAATCCCAATGAGGGTGAAACACATTTTATGTCCAGTGAAAATGTTTAGCAATCACAGTAGAAAGCACATTGTTTTAGTTTCACAGTCTGTTGGAAGCATTAGCTCATTAACAAACTAATTAAAGAAAAGGAAAGAGAGGTGGTTTGGGATAGAGAATATTGTTCACTGTAGTCAGCATGCATTAGCCGAGCTCATAGATCTTTAACTGTTAAGCACATATCAGATCTCTGCCTAACCTCCTTGGGCACCTGACCCTATTAGGTTTGCACTTCTCTCTCTCCCTTCTGTGTCACAGGAAATAAAATAGCTTCCTTGATTGGAGGTGACGGGGTCAGTTTTATATTTCAGGTTAGTTTTGTGTCTTGAAATTTGAAGGGAATGATAGGGAAAAAATGCATTCTGTACCTCTTGTCCTCCTTCTTCAAATGTTTCATAAGTGTTTACTAGGTGTGAGGCACAAGCAGGAGGTAGCATCTGACTCTCAAGATAGATTTTTAAGGAAACTGTTTACAGTGAAGCATGATAAATGTGAGGATAAAGTCCTATATAACAACACAAAGGGGTGGGAAGGAGATGGTTAGAAAGGCTACCTGTTAAGAGGACTATTTATGTTAGATTCTCTATATTCTTTTTTATACACCACACAGAATTTATGAAAGAATTTGTATGTTGTATTCTTCTGTGACTACAACTTCATGAAGGGGGATTAAGGAAATAATAATAGGTGACATTGATTGATTATTTCCTATTTGCCTTGTGCAAATTGTTTTACTGAATCCCCAAAAAAGCCCTATAAGACAAGTTGTGTTTCCATCACCTCCATTTTGGAGACGAGGAATCAGAGGCTTAGAGAGTTAAGCAACTTTCCCAAAACATCACCGAGAAATGAAGTAGCAGAACCAGAATACAAACTCAGGCAACCTGGTCCCCATGCCTTTGATTTTAACCTTTGTGTAATACGGAAAAAGGAGCTTTTGAAAAATGGAGATAGAAGACTTCAGGGACATGTATCTATCACAGTCCAGTTGGGAAAGAGCACAACAATCATTTAAGCAGGGAAATTTTTATATAAAGATTTATCAACAGTAAAGAGGAGATTAATTTGTAAGAGAGGCCAAGAGAGCTCTAGAGAATACAGACAGAAATGACAGACAGATGACAGCAGCTACTACTGTTAAAGCTAAGTGGGAGAATCTGAGAGAACCTAAGGAAAAAGCAAATTAGGCCAAAGAAGACATACAAATGGCTAACAGACACATGAAAAAATGTCCATCATCATTAGCCATCAGGGAGATTCAAATCAAAACCACATTGAGATACCACCTTTACACCAGTTAGAATGGCCAAAATTAACAAGACAGTAAACAACAAGTGTTGGAGAGGATGTGGAGAAGAGGGTACCCTCTTACACTGTTGGTGGTAGTGCAAGTTGGTGCAGCCACTTTGGAAAATACTGTGGAGATTCCTTAAGAAATTAAAAATAGAACTTCCCTATGGCCCTGCAATTGCAATACTGGGTATTTATCCCAAAGATATAGATGTAGTGAAAAGAAGGGTCATCTGTACCCCAATGTTCATAGCAGCAATGGCCAGAGTTGCTAAACTGTGGAAAGAGCCAAATGCCCTTCAAAGGACGAATGGATAAAGAAGATGTGGTCCATATAGACAATGGAGTATTATGCCTCCATCAGAAAGGATGAATACCCAACCTTTGTATCAACATGGATGGGACTGGAGGAGATTATGCTGAGTGAAATAAGTCAAGCAGAGAGAGTCAATTATAATATGGTTTTGCTTATTTGTGGAGCATAAGGAATAACGTGAAGGACATTAGAAGGAAAAGAAAAGTGAACTGGAGTAAATTGGAGGGGGAGATGAACCATGAGAGACTGTGGACTCTGAGAAATAAACTGAGGATTTTGGAGGGGAGGAGGTTGGGTGGATGGGTGAGCCTGGTGGTGGGTATTAAGGAGGGCACGTATTGCATGGAGCACTGGGTGTGGTGTATAAACAATGAATCTTGGATCACTGAAAAGGTTAAATTTAAAAAGAAAAAGCCAATTAGGAAGGGGACCTACCCCACACCACGGTTAATATATTTACTTTATTGTAAATTTGTTGTATCTGAGACCCAGTGGTTGGAAGAAAAATTCTCTGAGACCATAGACTGGAGTGGGAAACCACCTCCTAGAGTTCATACACAACTCACAGAGAGGATACCTCCTTTGCCGCTGCAGGTGGAACTTCTGGAGTGTGCGCCATGTTCTCTTGTACACCACTAGCCAGGAAACTTTCCCCAAAAAGCTCCAAGCCAAGTAAAAAATATCCTTTCCATATACAGTGACCCTTCAAGAGCCTAATATTAAGCTAACTGACAAAGCAGAAATGCTGATAAGGTCCAGCCACAGTACCATAAAACGGGGCAAAAATGGATAGATTCAGAGCTGTGACACAGGAAATCAAAAACTGATATAGCACTGAAGACATTTAATCATGTAAAAATAAGGTGTCCAGTCATGTGCTTTCAAAATAAGGCAACGATACTTTATAAAAAATTAATGACATAAGACACAGCCTTAAATTAATATGTTCTCTCTCTCTCCACACACACACACACACACACACACACACACACACAAACACATACACATACATCAGTTATCAAATTATTTCAAACAAATCTTGGGTGCCCATTACTTAATGGTAACAAGAAGTACATGCTTTGTTTTTCTTTTGGGAAATCTACAATGGAAGCATCTCCACCAATTTCAAGGTTTGGACAGAAAAAGAATGTAATCCTTATAAAATATCCCTTTATTTTCCTTTTGGTTTTTATTTTCTCTTCCCACAACTAGGAGAACTTTTTTTTTTTTCCTCTAGAGAGAGAGTGTGTGTGCCCACACAGGAGACTTGGGGCTGGGGTGGGGGTCTGGTGTGCAGAGGGAGAGAGAATTTTAAGCAGGATCTGTGACTAGTGGGGAGTCCAAGGCAGGCCTCGATCAAATGACCCTGAAATCACGACCTCAATTAAAATAAAAAGTTGGACACTTAACCCACTGAGTCACCCAGGTGCCCCTAGGATAATTTTTTATTATTAATCTAAAAGTTTGAATTAGATTTAAGTGTCATCCCTCCCATATCACAATGTGAATGTTCTAAATTGGAAGTCTGAGGCTGAGACATTTTTCTGTATTTATGTATATGTTGTCCTATACTCTGTTAAGAGTGAGGATCATAGGTTGTCTCCCCCCCCGCCTTAAGCCAATCTAGACAGGCTAAAAATATTTTAAAATGTATTGTGACTTGTTCTTATCTACTACCTAGAACCTTAATATTTCCCTGACGATAACTCTAGACTCTAAAGGAAGACATTTGAAAAAGGAAAAGAAGCAAAAAGTCCTAACAACACACTTCATTTCTGTTATAATTGGTGACTTAGTCTTTTATTTGGAAGAATCCAGTCTTTGAAATTAGAAAAGCCTTTAGATTTGTTTGTAATTCTGAAGAATGTCATTGACCTTTTCTATTTGGGGGAGTGGGGGGGGGGGCAGAAAACCCTGTAAAAGTGTGCTGTATCAGCAAGTTGGCCTGTATTCACTACAGAGAGAATAGGAAGAGTATGACTATGATTATCCAAAAAATATCCATTAATTGTTTTGTTTTAAATTTTTGGAGGCATTCTAACATTTTCAAAGAAGGAATAGCTGGAACTAATCCATGTTACGTCTTTTCTAGCTGAATTTCTATGATTCTAGCACACTGATGGGATAGAGAAAATTTTCAAATAAGATAATTCTTATTTCTTGTTTTTTCTTTTGTTAATGTATTGTATCACATTGATTTATTTGCAGATGTTGAACCAACCTTGCTGCCCTGGAATAAATCCCACTTGGTCGTGGTGAATAATCCTTTTAATGTACTGTTGGATCCTATTGGCTAGTATTTTGGTGAGAATTTTTGCATCTGTGTTCATCAAGGATATTGGTCTGTAATTCTCTTTTTTGATGGGATCCTTGTCTGGTTTGGGGATCAAGGTGATGCTGGCCTCATAAAATGAGTTTGGAAGTTTTCCTTCCGTTTCTATTTTTTGGAACAGTTTCAGGAGAATAGGAATTAATTCTTCTTTAAATGTTTGGTAGAATTCCCCTGAGAAGCCATCTGGCCCTGGGCTTTTGTTTGTTTGGAGATTTTGGATGACTGTTTCAATCTCCTTACTGGTTGTGGGCCTATTCAGGTTTTCTATTTCGTTCTGGTTCAGTTTTGGCAGTTTATATGTCTCTAGGAAAGCATCCATTTCTTCCAGATTGTCAAATTTGTTGGCATAGAGTTGCTCATAATATGTTCTTATGATTGTTTGTATTTCTTTGGTGTTGGTTGTGATCTCTCCTCTTTCCTTCATGATTTTATTTATTTGGGTCCTTTCTCTTTTCTTTTGGATAAGTCTGGCCAGGGGTTTATCAATCTTATTAATTCTTTCAAAGAACAAGCTCCTAGTTTCATTGATTTGTTCTATTGTTTTTTTTTGTTTGTTTGTTTCTATTTCATTGATTTCTGCTTTGATCTTTATTATTTCTCTTCTCCTGCTGGGTTTAGGCTTTCTTTGTTGTTCTTTCTCGAGCTTCTTTAGGTGTAGGGTTAGGTTGTGTATTTGAGACCTTTCCTGTTTCTTGAGAAAGGTTTGTATCGCCATATATTTTCCTCTCAGGACTGCCTTTGCTGTGTCCCACAGAATTTTGGACAAAAGAAAAAACAAGAACCATATGATACTCTCAATAGATGAAAAAGCATTTGACAAAGTACAGCACCCCTTCCTAATCAAAACTCTTCAAAGCGTAGGGATAGAGGGCACATACCTCAACATTATCAAAGCCATCTATGAAAAACCCACCGCAAGTATCATTCTCAATGGAGAAAAACTGAGAGCTTTTCCACTAAGGTCAGGAATGCGGCAGGGATGTCCGTTATCACCACTGCTATTCAACATAGTACTAGAAGTCCTAGCCTCAGCAATCAGACAACAAAAAGAAATTAAAGGCATCCAAATCAGCAAAGAAGAAGTTAAACTATCACTCTTTGCAGATGATATGATACTATATGTTGAAAACCCAAAAGGCTCCACTCCAAAACTCCTAGAGCTTGTACAAGAATTCAGTAAAGTGTCAGGATATAAAATCAATGCACAGAAATCAGTTGCATTTCTTTACACCAACAACAAGACAGAAGAAAGAGAAATTAAGGAGTCAGTCCCATTTACAATTACACCCAAAACCATAAGATACCTAGGAATAAACCTAACCAAAGAGGCAAAGAATCTATACTCAGAAAACTATAAAGTACTCATGAAAGAAATTGAGGAAGACACAAAGAAATGGAAAAATGTGGCATGCTCATGGATTGGAAGAATAAACATTGTGAAAATGTCTATGCTACCTAAAGCTATCTACACATTTAATGCAATGCCTATCAAAATCCCTTCCAATTTTTTCAAAGAAATGGAACAAATAATCCTCAAATTTATATGGAACCAGAAAAGACCTCGAATAGCCAAAGGAATATTGAAAAAGAAAGCCAAAGTTGGTGGCATCACAATTCCAGACTTCAATCTATATTACAAAGCTGTCATCATCAAGACAGTATGGTACTGGCACAAAAACAGACACGTAGATCAGTGGAACAGAATAGAGAGCCCAGAAATATACCCTCAACTCTATGGTCAACTAATCTTCGACAAAGCAGGAAAGAATACCCAATGGAAAAAAGATAGCCTTTTCAACAAATGGTGTTGGGAAAATTGGACGGCTGCATGCAGAAAAATGAAATTGGACCATTTCCTTACACCACACACGAAAATTGACTCAAAATGGATGAGGGACCTCAACGTGAGAAAGGAATCCATCAAAATCTTTGAGGAGAACACAGGCAGCAACCTCTTCGACCTCAACCACAGCAACTTCTTCCTAGGAACAACGCCAAAGGCAAGGGAAGCAAGGGAAAAATGAACTATTGGGACTTCATCAAGATCAAAAGCTTTTGCACAGCAAAGGAAACAGTCAACAAAACCAAAAGACAACTGACAGAGTGGGAAAAGATATTTGCTAATGACATATCAGATAAAGGGCTAGTATCCAAAATCTATAAAGAGCTTAGCAAACTCAACACCCAAGGAACAAATAATCCAATCAAGAAATGGGCAGAGGACATGAACAGACATTTCTGCAAAGAAGACATCCAGATGGCCAACAGACACATGAAAAAGTGCTCCACATCACTGGGCATCAGGGAAATACAAATCAAAACC
>ML110452.1:0-55077 GCA_003697995.1 Taxidea taxus jeffersonii
GTATCCCCATCTTAGTGATGGAGAAGCCAAGTCTCAGTGGGGTTCAGCAGCTTTGTCAAGGTCATACCACCACCCAAAAGTAGTAAAATCAGAATTCAAGCCCAAGTTGGTCTGCTTCCAGAATCCGTGCTCCTAACCATGTCTCAGTTCTCTGGGAAGAGCTGAACCCAAGACTTGTATTCTCAAATTGTCCAATGACATTTTCTTATTCTGCATCTTATCTCTTGCCTGTCTATAAGCAAATGATTCACCCACTCTGAACTCCAAGGTCAGGTCCCCATGTGGATGGTTAAGAGTAAAGGTATCACATGCACTGAGCACTTTGTCAATGTTGAGTCAGCACAGAGCAGAGATTCAGAAAATGCTAGTTACATTCTTAAGAGGAGTCTACATGGATGCTTGGTTTTTATTTATAAAGAGACATTTGGATGTACACATACTGTGAAATATCTCTTTTGAAAGTCACTTTATGAAATGTAAAGAATGGTCTTGCTAGTGAATGATATAGTCAAAGAGGTAAGCTGTTTCAAAGATTCATGTTTTAGTAGCCAAGGCAAGCCCACCCAGCTTGGTCAGCCTAGAGGGTGAGAAACAATGAGAGGCCACGTGTAACTTCACAATGAGGCATTCATGAACATCTTCACATTTACCTTCCTGGGCCGAGCCACATCCTCTGCTTGTGAAGACCCTGTGGGAGAAGAGTCTTGTTTCACTTTACCCCTCATACACCTAGGAGCAAATTGAACCCTTTGTGGTTAGAGCCTGTTCAAGTCCTGGGGCTTCCTTCTTCAGTTTATTTTTCCTCCTGGTTTTCCCGGGGCTTGTTTCAAGAGAGGCTTGAGAAATCATGCCGTGTAATTGGATGATGGGTGTACTTTAATTAAGGCAGCGAGATGCAACGTGCAGCACATTTCAGGTTGATTGCAGTAAGACTAGGTGGTTGTCTGCTAGATAAAGCTTGGAGAGGCTTATTTTAATAGCCCGCAAGGTGAAATTACCATCTGTAGGTTGGTTTGTGCTGTTAAAACTATGGGGTTACATTTGTATGTAAAAAGTAGTGAGACCTCTGAATGATCACTCCTTAATCTAGCCCCATGTGGGTCATGTCTTAATGAGTAATGATGACCGGTTCCCTGGTAGTTGGGAAATGCTCATTGCATGGAATTAAATGATCTCCTTATAAATTTTAAATCAGTCTGGTTTCCTTCCAGCCCTCATAGCTATCCTCTCTAATCATGTAGTTTGTGCCTAGTTGAATATTTAATTAATTTTACTACTAGATTAGTAAGAGCAAAATTCAGGAAGTTAAAAATTTTTATCCTTAAAATTCAACATATTCCTAGCTCAGATGTAAATTACTTTTAGATTACTTGGCATTTTGGAAAATGTGCTACAATTGTATTGAAAACCAAATGTGCAAAGATAAAGTTTCCCTTAATCTTAAAAATAAAGGCTCAGAAAACTTGGGAGTATAGATAATTATAAGATATGTGCATGGCTAGACTAGAAGCAAGTGCTATTTTATCACGGTGATACTTATGCATCCAGATGGCATCCCACAGAAAGCTTTCTAAGAATTGCTATTCACGGGAACTTATCAAGGATGCTTTTGTTGTGTTTTCCTGATTCACTTGTCTGGGTTTCTCTTGTCTTGTTGGTAACACTTGGGACTATTTCTTTCTCTGGGAGCTCACCTGTCCCACATTGTGTCAGCTCAGAATAACATGAAGAAATGACAACAATGACCTACAACAAGCTATCTCTCAGGAGACAGGGATGATTCCTTGAGAGAAATATAGCATTGTCCCTGTGTGTGTGTGTGTGTGTGTGTGCATGTATGTGTGTATATGTGTGTATGTGTGTGTGAGAGAGAGAGAGAATGGAGACAAATTTTGAAGACATTCCTCTAAAGGAGTATTTAACACACAAGGTCCTACATGCAAGTGGCCAACAGATACATGAAAAGATGTTCAACATAATGAAATATCACACTTGTTTGGATGCCTCTTATCAAAAAGACAAAAGGTAGCAAGTGTTGGTGAGGCTGTGGAGAAAAAGAGAGCCCTTGTATGCTGTCAGTGGGAATACATATTGGTACAGTCCAGTGGAAAACAATATGGAGGTTCTGGAAACAACAACAACAATAGCCTAGAATTACCAGCACAATGATTCAACAATTCTACAGATTACCTCAATGCCCACCATAAATATAGTCACCATACAATGTTATTACAATATTAGTGACTGTATTCCTTATGCTGTACTTTTCATTTCTGTGACTTATTTTTTTAAAGATTGTATTTATTTATTTGACAGAGAGAGAGAGAGCACACACAGAGAGAGAGGGAGAAGCAGGCTCCCCACTGAGCAAGGAGCCCGATGCAGGGCTTGATCCCAGGATTCTGAGACCATGACCTGAGCTGAAGGCAAACACTTAACCGACTGAGCCACCCAGGTGCCCCTCTGTGATTTATTTATAACAGCAAGTTTGTACCTCTTAATCCCCTTAATCTATTTTGCACATCCTGCTCCCACCCACCATCTCTTTGCCTCCAGCAACTACCAGATGTTTTGTGTTAAGAGTCTGTTTTTTGGGGGCCACTTGGTGGTTCAGTCAGTTAAGTGTCTGACTTTGGCTCAGGTCATGACCTCAGGGTCCAGGTACTGAGCCCTGGGGAACCCCGAATGGAGCCCAGTGTGGAGCATTTGGCTCCACGTTCAGCGCAGATTCTGCTTCTCCCTCTCCCTTTGCCTCTCCCTCTGCTTGTGCATTTGTGCATTCTCTCTCTCATATAAGTAAATCTTAGAGTCTGTTTTTGTTTGTTTGCTTTTTTTTAATTCAAGTAGGATTAACATACGGTGTTATATTAGTTTCAGGTGTATTATATAATGATTTGATGATTCTATACATTATTCAGTGCTCGTCATGATAAGTGCACTCTTAATCCCCTTCACCTATTTCATCCATCCCTTCTGGAAACCACAAGTTTGTTCTTTATATTTAGGAATTTGATTTTTGGGGGTCTCTTTTTCTCTTTGTTCATTTATTTTCTTACTTTCCACATGTCAGTGAATGATATGATTGATGAACCTGGAGAACACTATGCTAAGTGAAATAAGCGAGACCCAGAAAGAATCCTCATGATCGCGTTTATATTTGGAGTCTAAAATAGTCAGAATCACAGAAACTAAGAGTAGAAAGGTGGTTGCCAGGAGTCTGGGGGGGGAGGAAGAAATGGGGAAAGGCTGACCAAAGGGTACAGATTTTCAGTAGTGCAAGATGAATAAGATCTGGAGATCTAATGTAATGCATGGTGAACATGGTGACTATAGTTAACAATAATGCATTGTATACTTGAAATCTGCTATGAGAGAAGCCTTAAGTGTTCTTCCCACACACACAAAAGAAAAGGTAACTATGTGGTAATAGATGTTGATTTTGATTGTGGTGATCAGTTCATAAGATTCAGAATATATATCAAAACATCAAGTTATACACTTTAAATAATACAGTATTATTATTAATTACATCTCAGTTATGCTGTTATAAACAAACAGGGTCCTTTGAGGTCTACTTGATTTCTCCCATGGCTTTCCCTGCCTTCCCAGTTCACAATGGCTCTGCTGTCCCTTAACTCTGGTAACTGTTACCATTCTCCTTCTGAACCATGCCTTCTCAGCCTCAGATTTACACACTACTCTTCTCAAGTATGTCCATCTTGTCTCCCTAGCTAGCCTATTAGCTCCTTGACAGCAGTAACTACATAGAAAATGGCTTCTCTACCTCTCATAATACCTAGGACAAAGATCCATACATATGTCATGTATTTAGCTTGCTGGCCTCATTGTTAGGAGGGAAAAGAAAGCAACTTCCTTTGTCTTCTATTTACCTTACTAAGTAAGACTGATGTAGATCTGGTTCTCCATATGAATCTTGCTCCCAACCTTCCTTAAAAGCCACGATGGCCTTAAATTGGGATTATGTGGCTGGTTTTATTCCTTAACAAATTCAAGTTAGCTATAAAGGCTAGGAGGAGTTTGCAGAAATCTGGTTTTCATCCTGTATGACAGAGAGCTACATGCAGATAATTTTCTTTTCTACAAAGCTATCTCCTGTTAAATGATTGAACACCACTCATAATCTGTTAGAGGAGGGGGAGGACCAAGTCCTCCAAGTGCATGTGGTATCTTTTAATCTTTTAAATGCTGACTCTCTTTCTGTTCTTTTGCTATTTGAGCTCAATTTTAAACTGATTTTCAGAACTAGCAAGAATATTGAAAGAATATTGAAAGTAGTTCTTCTCTGAAAGAAAGAAAACAATTCAGTTTTTCTTTTTTTTTCTGAAAGAAAGAAAACATTTCAGCTTTCTTAGGAAGCTTGCAGAAAACCTTAAGGTATGTAATGCTACTATTATTTGGGAAATCATACTAATTTTACAAGATGGACATATCTGAGAACAATAATGTGTAGATCAGCACTGCCAAGGGGTATGGTTCAGATGGTAATTCTTACTAAGTAGAAGTTATCTAAATCTTTTTTAAAAGATTTTATTTATTTATTTGACAGAGAGATAGCACAACAGGCAGAGGGAGAGGGAGAAACAGGCTCTCAGCTGAGCAGGAAGCCCTATGCCAGTCTCAATCCCAGGACCCAGGGATCATGACCCGAGCAAAAGGCAGATGCTTAACCAACTGAGCCACCCACTCGTCCCAGAAGTTATCTAAGTCTAAATCAGTATGTTAGCTTTATTCAGAACATGAGCCATTGTTCACATTTAAATTTAGTTTCCAAATTAAGATGTTCAATAACATGGGGATGGAAATATAAAAGGAGAAGTGGTAGTGATACAATTAGGAAGTAGATAGAAATCAGTATCAGATGCTGATCACTAGGGACAGCCTCCGAAAATGTACCACCTCCAAAGAGCTGGCTCTGTTTCTGCTCAGCTTCTTGACCTAGCTAAGTAATTCAGCATCACCAATATGGCCCAATGGAGGAACAATGTCTTTCTAGTTTAGCTTAACCATTTTCTAATTTCTATAGACTCAATTTCTTTAGAAATTAAATATCGATGTTGAAATTCCCTGGGCTAGATATGTCAGATAGATATTGCTTTGCAACAAATCACTCCCAAACAAATTAATCATTTATGTAACTCATGATCCTGTGGGTTGGTTGGGTAGTTCCTTTAGTCTGGTCTGGGCTTGCTCATGCATCTTTGGCACCTTTGGTCAACTATGGGTCAGAGAGTTGACTGCAGATACTGGCTGGGACTTCTCAAATGTTGGAAGTCAGCTGGATGTCAGCTAGTTTAAGAAGGCTTTGGGTTATCTTAGTTCAGATAATCCGGCTTGCTACAACTGCAGTAACAGGGATCCCAAGACAGAGAAGCTGTGCACAAGGCCTCTTGATGCTTAGGTTCCGATTGGCATAGTGTCACTTCTGCCCATCCCATTTGGGCAAAGGGATTCACCAGGCCAGCCCAGATTCGAAGGGTGAGGTATTAGACTCTTAACTCTGGAGGGGAGGAGCCACAAGTCATGTTGCAAAGAGCATGGATACAGGGAGGGTAATGAATTGTCAGTTCGGTTTTCATTTGCAGTTTATCACATTGGGAGAATTTTATACATACACAGATACAAACAAAAAAGCTTATTTTAGCTACTGAAATGTAGGGGCAGTGATCAGAGTATAAAATTAAGTGTCAGAATTTAAGAAGATGTTTTTCCTGTACTCTAATTTTAGGTGTCCATTTTCTCAGGATTTGACCTTGGTTATTTTGTTGCTGTTGCTCTCTCTTCTCATTTGACTACATTTTCAAAGGACCAGGTTTTTCCAGATGCCTGAGATCATTGAAGATGCAGGTCTTAAATATGTATTTAGAATCTTTGTACTGTGTAATTGATTACTTTTGGCTATAATAGTTTATTTTTCTAAGATGTTTATACTTAATGTTTCTTTACACCATTTAACAAGGTCCTGTCTTCTTATTTAGTACCAACAAATTAAAAATGTTTTTGAAACATTGTTCTGGGTGAAAAAAAAATCTGGCAATATTTGCGAACCTTCAATATGCAACTTCTAGGAAAGTCTTTTTGATTTGATTTGATTTAATTTAATTTAAATTCCAGTAAAGATGCAGTGTAATATTAGTTTCAGTGTACAGTACAGTCATTCAACCCTTCCATACAACACCGCGTTCTCATTCTTAATCCCCATTACCTATTTCCCCCATATCCACCTCCCCTCTGGTAACCATCTGTTCATTCTCTATAGTTAAGAGTCTGCTTACTTTGTCTCTCTCTGTCTCTTTTTCCCTTCACTCCTTTGTTTTGTTTCTTAAATTTTACATATGAGTGAAGTCTCTGGCTGACTTATTTCACTCGGCATTATACTCTCTAGCTCCATCCACATTGCATGCCTTGAGACTACAGGCCAGGGGTTGCCAACTCACAGACCAAGGCAGATACAGTCTGAATGAAATCCTGGGTGTGTTATCTCAGAGGCAAGAGAGATTGGGGGAATCCTATGGCAGACCAGCAGTTCTTGACATTTGCCTCATGGTAAAATCACCTGGGGAACTTTGAAAAAAACTGTCCAGGCTACATTCCAGACTCATTAAAATAGAATCTCTGAGAGTAGGAAACAGATACCAGTATTTTTTAAAGCTCCTCAGGTAATTTCAATGTGTAACCCTGTTTATAAACAAATGAATTAATCCAGGATGTCTCAGTCTTTGATATGTGGACAAATGACCTGGAAATTCAGATTCAGATTCAAATTCAGATTCATCAGGTCTAGGGTGGGACTGAGATTCTGCATTTTTAGTGAGTTACTGAGTGATGCCAATGCCCATTGGTTTTCAGACCATACTATGAATAACAAAGAAGATCTAAAGTCAAGTAGCCCACAGATAGTTTTGTGGGTTTGTTTTGTTTTGGTTTTTTGGTTCATCTATTGCATATTTAAACACATATTGAGTCAAATGAAAGATTTCTCATAAAAATTCTTATTTCTGACTTCTCATAAAAAAGTGAAAGATCTCACAACACAAGCTCTGCATTTCCACAGACTAATGCTGAAGAGCAACTGCCCCTGCAAGGGATTCACCAAGGGAGGCTTTGAAGTGCTTTTCTCTGTGCTTGTTTATGAATAGGATAAATGTGTCTTTTCCCATATGAACTGGCAGATCTGTATACAAAACACAAGTGCATATGTGTATGCTCCATGAAGGCAAAACCAAGCAATTAAATGGGAAAAGGTGAAAGGGGAGGAGAAAAGGAATAATTCCTTAAGACTTAAAAACATTTGTTAGTAAGTACCCTATTGGTTGCCTTAGAAGCAAGCCAACTGGAGCTGTTTATGGTGGGAAATAAATGAGGGAGTAATTTATTATATAAGGGCAGCTCATGGATCCATGATGCAGCTGGGTTTCAGAAAGGAATAAGGGCGCCTGGGTGGCTCAGTGGGTTAAGCCTCTGCCTTCTGCTCAGGTCATGATCTCAGGGTCCTGGGATTGAGCCCCCAATTGGGCTCTCTGCTCAGCAGGGGGCCTGCTTCCCCCTTTCTCTCTGCCTGCCTACTTGTGATCTCTCTCTGTGTCAAATAAATAAATAAAATCTTTAAAAATACATATAAAAAGAATAAACCTAATGACATGGATGTCTCCAAGGCAGAACTCTTTGCCCTCATCTTGGCTCCCCTCTTCACGACTTTCTCATTCCATCAGTTCTATAGTTCATCTGTTGTAACACATGGCCACCAGCAATAGCTGGGTTGACATGCTGGGGATCTTGCTATGAGTCCCAACCCATATTCCCAAGGAAGGGATTATGACTGGCTCAGCGTGAAGGATGACCAGAGAGTCTTCTGCTTCTGTGAGGAAACTTACTGCATTTGAACAGGAGGTTGAACCCTCCCATGCAGAGAGGGAGAACTAATGCTCTGGAAATCTAGTTTGACCCCAGCCTGTCCTGGGGGACAGAGGCACGGGGATAGACATGAAGGTATATGGACTCCTTCACTCATGAGGTATCTTTGTCCTTTGCAAAAAAGGAACCCCATTGCAGACTCAACTGTAATGATAACAATAATGTTTAAGGGGGAAGGAAGGGCAGCACTTAGCTAGCTCCACTGATTTCTCCCCTCCCTAGAACATACCGCAAAGCAAGAAAATGACATAAAGTTGTCAACTCCTTACAGACCACTACAGGCCAACTTTTGTTATGAATGTGACAGTGTGAGTGGCATTAAGTAAATAACTCACAGAAATCGTCTCCAGAAATGAAATCAGGGGAACCCAGTCCAAAGTACACAAGGTGGAGATGCTCCTGCTGAATTTCAGAAGGAGAAGAAACTAGGTGAAATGTGAAAAGGGAAGAGAAAAGAAAAATGTTAATAAGCCCGGTTATTGAGGAACCTGAAAAGTGGCTCATAAGAGGGTGCATTTACTCTCCTATAATGAGATCTGGGATTATCTGTAAAAACATTTAACTCTGATTGTTTTAAAGAGAAGAGATAAAATGTTTAATATGTGGCACCCTGGAGTGTGCCATTTTTCCTTATTTCAAATGATAATTCTAATGAAACACCTATAATGTGTAAGAGATCAAGTCGTACAGCTTCCCATCAGAGAGTGCAATTGAGAACAACGGCACAGATGTTGTATATTCAAATACCAGGTGAAAGCAGATTTGAGGATAGAGGAATAAAGTGCCTAATATAAGACTATACGAATACTCCCACCTGGTCCTAGGACTCACCTGTCTGACTTTGATCAAGATGTTTCATAATACATAAGACCAAGTGCTGAGCCTACCATATAAGTAAAAATATACCCTAAGGCTCTTTCTTGGGATCTGAAAAAAATGTGATTGTACTAATAATTATAATGAGTCATTGGGCCTAGACCAGTGGTCCCAGACTGTTGCCTTACAAGGCTGAGAAAATGCACTGATTTGTAGGGAGGGGAAAATGAAATCCCTTTTGTCCCAGGGTAAAATCTTCAGTTAAGCTTGAGGGTCCTCAAGCCTATCTGTTTGTCTTTGGATGTATTAAATCTATAGGTACTGGCCATTCTTTCTCAAAAATTAAAAGTGGTAACTTCTCCCAAATAATCTCAATTTAAGTTTAATTGCTACAAAGGCCTAGTGGATTCACATGGAGACAGACATGGAAACTTCTCCTGGCTCCTTTTTTTTTTTTTTTTTTGGTCCCCTTCCTTCCCTTCCTTTACTTAGGCCCTGTAACAGTGCATTAAAATAAACCTGAGTGGTACCAGAACAAGAATTTATTTTCATTGAGGCATGTCTTCTTTCTACAAGGAAGGGTATTCAGACAACTAAATCCTGCTTGGTAAGGTCTCCAAAATGAGAGCAGGAAAAGAGCTACCTACCTCTTATTATCTGGGCTGACTTCACTGGCTCTCTTCCCTTAGCCAGTGTGTGGGACTCTGCTCTATTTGGCTTAAACACTCCCTCTCCAACAGGCCAAACTGCCTTTTCATTTAAGCTGATTACACTAACATTTGCTCCAAATACTTTCTGGCTCTTCCAAGTAGGTAAATCCCAGCCATCTCCAGCTTCTGCCTTTATACACGGTGATTTTCAAGGGTCTTTCATGGAAGAGAAAACTTCCACCTTTCCCTGGCAGGAAGTAGGTCTTTGTACCCTTCTGAAAAAATCAATGGATGGAGAGACAGTTTGAATTACTCTCTTCAATAATGATTTCTTAAATTGTCCATAAATTCAGGATCCTTGTGACTTCTGAAGTAGTGAAAGCTTTCAAAAATGGATCTAAAAATATTTTTTATGCTTCATCTAAAGAAAAGAATAAGGAAATGACTAACCACATAAAAAGAATAGAGGAAAACCAGAAAAATTAGGTGAACAACAGAATACCTACAAATAGATATGAATGGATTGATGTTGTGTGGTAAGAGTGAACAGTAGGGGTATGGTAGACGGGGTATTCTAATAAATGCTCAGTAAATTTATGAGCTGGGAGACAGAGACACAGTCTCTAAAAGTTCTAGAGGTCTTTTTTTTTTTTTTAAGATTTTACTTATTCACTTGACACAGAGAGAGAGAGAGAGAGATCACAGGCAGGCAGAGAGGCAGGCAGAGAGAGGGGAGGAAGCAGGTTCCCCACTGAGCAGAGAGCCCGATGTGGGGCTCAATCTCAGGACCCTGAGATCATGACCTGAGCCAAAGGCAGAGGCTTAACCCACTGAGCCACCCAGGCGTCCCAGTTCTAGAGGTCTTAAAGCGAGATGCCTATGAAATAGATTATGTGAGAAGTAAAAGCAAAGATCCCACCTTATTGTGGTCATGTAGAAACCATGTGTGCCATGGGGCTGCTGCAATGGCTCAGTTAAAATTAAAGTGAGATTTAGGCTGAAAGCACTAAACACGATAAAAAAAGGGATATTACATAATGATAAAAGGAAATACATCATTTAATCTCCACTTTTTTATTGTTTTTCCAGGTTTCTTAGAATTGATCTCTGGTTTCATATCATTGTAGACAAAATTTTTTTATATAGAATTTCAGTCTTTTTTAATTAATTGAGACTTGTATTATGGTCTAACGTGATCTATCTTGGAGAATGTTGCGTATGCACTTGAGAAGAATGTGTATGCTACTGCTTTGGGTTGGAATGTTTAGTATAGTTCACTTATGTCCATCTGGTTTAATGTTTTTTTTTTTTTAAAGATTTCATTTATTTATCTGACAGAGAGTGTACAAGCAGGGGAAAGGGCAGAGGGAGAGGGAGAAGCAGGCTCCTCGCCGAGCAGGGAGCTTGATGTGGGGCTTGATCCCAGAACCCTGGGATCATGACCTAAGCCCAAGGCAGATGCTTAACTGATATAGCCACCCAGGCACCCCTTAATGTGTTAAGGTGGATATTTCCTTATTGACTTTCTGTCAATGGATAGGTGATCTATCCATAGATGTGAGTGGGTATTAAAGTCCCCTACTATTATTATATCACTGTCAATTTCTCCCTTTAGGTCTTTAAATATCTACATTATATATTTTGGTGCTCTTCTGTTGGTGCTTATATATTTATAAATGTTATGTCTTCTTGGTGGATTGATCTTTTTATCATTATGTAATGGTCTTCTTTGTCTTTTATTACAGTTTTTACTTTAAACTCAAATATGAGTATAACAACACCTAGATCCCATCCAGAATACCATATTATATTTAGTCATCATGTATCTTCAGGCTCCTCTTAACTGTAATAATTCCTCAGAATTTCCTTGTTTTTGATAACTTAGATCATTGTTCATTTACTTGTTTTATTTTGGTAACAGCCTTACTGAGATATAATTTATATACCATATAATTTATATACCATTTGAAGTGTACAATTCAGTATTTTTAAAATATGTCCACAGAGTTGTGTAACCACTGGTATAATCAATCATCACATTTATATCATATTTATATTTATGTTAATAAATATAAATTATTTATTTATATAAATTATGTTATGTTAAATTATGTTATATTTATTAACATAAATATAAATATTTACATTTATACCCTAAAAAGAAACCCTGTTCTTTTTTTCATGATCCAAACTTCCTCTCTCTTCAGCCCATGCAACCATTAATCTACATTCCATTTCTATGGATTTGCCTAATCTGCACAATTCCACCCATAGATGGAATATAATATATGGCCTTTGTTGCTGGTTATTTTTACTTAGAAAAGTGTTTTCAAGATTCATTTATGTTGTAGCATATATCAGCACTTCATTCCTTTTTATGGCCAAATAACAATCCATTGCATGTATATACCACTGTTTGTTTATTCAGTCATCAGTTGATGGATGTTGGGGTAGTTTCTATCTTTTTTTTTTAAGATTTTAGTTTGTTTATTTGAGAGAGAGAGAGTGAGAGCACACATGAGCAGGGAAAAGGAAGGGGCACAGGGAGAGGGAGAAGCAGACTCCCCGTTGAGCAGGGAGACCAACCTGGGAATCCATCCCAGGACCCTGAGCTAATTGACCTTATGTCATTGGTAGCACTTCCTGTCAACAGTAAGCCATCAGTAGTTAATTTTGGGGGGAGTCCAATTTATACATAGATTTTTGGGTGGGTGACAAGCTTAGCATACCTAACTCCCATATTATTCAAAGGTCAACTGTATTTTCAATGAACAATCTAAACATAAAATTAAGAAACAAATCTATTTACAATAGCATAAAAAAGAATAAGATACTTAGAAATAAGTTAACAAAAATATGTAAGACTTGTACATAGGAAACTATATGAAATTGAAGGAAATTAGTAGCAGTATTCATAATCATCATAAAGGAGAAAACACCCCCGGCACCTGGGTAAGTAACTGCCTTCTGCTCAAGTCATGAGCTTTGTATCTTGATAAAGTCCCAATAGTTCATTTTTGCCCTTGCTTCCTTTGTCTTTGGTGGTCTTTCTAGGAAAAAGTTGCTGCAGCTGAGGTCAAAGAGGTTGCTGCCTGTGTTCCTCTCAAATGATTTAATGGATTCCTATCTTACATTTAGGTTCATCCATTTTGAGTCATTTTTGTGTATGTTGTAAGGAAATGGTGCAGTTTCATTCTTCTGCATGTGGCTGTCCAATTTTCCCAACACCATTTGTTGAAGAGACTGTCTTTTTCCATTGGACATTCTTTCCTGCTTTGTCGAAGATTAATTGACCATAGAGTTGAGGGTCCATTTCTGGGTTCTCTATTCTGTTTAATTGATCTATGTGTCTGTTTTTGTGCCAGTACTATGCTGTCTTGATGATTACAGCTTTGTAATAGAGCTTGAAGTCTGGAATTGTGATGCCACCAGGTTTGGCTTTCTTTATCAACATTTCTCTGGTTATTTGGGGTCTTTTCTGGTTCCATACACATTTTAGGATTATTTGTTCAATTTCTTTGAAAAAAGTTGATGGTATTTTGACAGGGATTGCATTGAATGTGTAGATTGCTCTAGGTAGCATAGACATTTTCACAAAATTTGTCCTTCAATTTATGACCGTGGAATATTTCTCCATTTCTTTCTTTTATTTTTTTAAGATTTTATGTATTTATTCATGAGAGACAGAAAGAGAGACACAGAGGGAAAAGCAGACTCCCCACTGAGCAGAAAGCCTGATGCATGATCCGATACCAGGACCCTGGGGTCATGACCTAAGCCGAAGGCAGACACTAAACCATCTAGCCACCCAGGCACCCCAATTTTCCATTTCTTTGTGTTTTCCTCAATTTCTTTCATGAGTACTCTCTAGTTTTCTGAGTACAGATTCTTTACCTCTTTGGTTAGATTTATTCCTAGGTATCTTACGGTTGGGGATGCAATTATAAATGGGATGGACTCCTTTATTTCTTTTTCTTCTGTCTTGTTGTTGGTCTGTAAAAATGCAACTGATCTCGGTGCATTGATTTTATTTATTATTTATTATTTATTATTATTTTATTTATTTATTTATTCACTGAAACTACTGAATTTCTGTATGAGTTTTAGCAGTTTTGGTGTGGAGTTTTTTGGGTTTTCTGTTTGAAATATCATATTATCACCTTCTTTGCTGAATTTTGATGTCTTTTATTATTTTTTTTCTTTGTCTGATTGCTGAGTTAGGACTTCTAGTACTATGTCAACCAACAGTGGTGAGAGTGGACCCCCACTGCCATGTTCCTGACCTTAGGGGAAAAGCTCTCAGTTTTTCCCCATTGAGAATGATATTTGCTGTGGGTTTTTCATAGATGGTTTTTATGATATTGAGGTATGTACCCTCTATCCCTATATTGTGAAGAGTTTTGATCAAGAAAGTATGCTATATTTTGTCAAATTATTTTCAGCATCTATTGAGAATATCTTATGGTTCTTGTCCTTTCTTTTATTAATGTAGTGTATCACATTGATTTGCAGATGTTGAACCAACCTTGCAGCCCAGGAATAAATCCCACTTGGTCATGGTGAATAATCCTTTTAATGTACTGTTGGATCCTATTGGCTAGTATCTTGGTGAGAATTCTGCCATCTATGTTCATCAAGGATATTGGCCTGTGATTCTCCTTTTTGGTGGAGTCTTTTTTTTTTTTTTTTAAGATTTTATTTATTTATCTGACAGACAGAGATCACAAGTAGGCAGAGAGGCAGACAGAGAGAGAGAGGAGAAGCAGGCTCTCTGCTGAGCAGAGAGCCCTATGCGGGGCTCGATCCCAGGACTCTGGGATCATGACCCGAGCCAAAGGCAGAGGCTTTAACCCACTGAGCCACCCAGGCACCCCTTTGGTGGAGTCTTTATCTGATTTAGCGATCAAGGTAATGCTGGCCTCATAAGATGAGTTTGGAAAACTTCCCTCTATTTCTACTTTTTGAAACAGCTTCAGAAGAACAGGTATTAATTGTTTTTTAAATGTTTGGTAGAATTCCCCTGGGAAGCCATCAGGCTCTGGACTCTTGTTTATTGAAAGATTTTTGATTACTACTTCAATTTCATTACTAGTTATGGGTCTGTTCAGGTTTTCTATTTCTTCCTGGTTCAGTTTCGGTAGTTCATACATCTCTAAGAATGCATCCATTTCTTCCAGATTTCCTAGTTTGTTAGCATATAATTGCTCATAATATGTTCTTATAATTGCTTCTATTTCTTCAGTGTTGGTTGTGATCTCTCCCCTTTCATTTACAACTCTCTTAATTTGGGTCCTTTCTCTTTTCTTTTTGGTAAGTCTGGCCAGGGGTTTATCAATCTTATTAATTCTTTCAAAGAACCAGCTCCTAGTTTTGCTGATCTGTTCTACTGTTCTATTGTTCTACTGGTTTCTGCTTTATTGATTTCTGCTCTGATCTTTATTATTTCTCTTCTCCTGATGAGCTTAGGCTTTATTTGCTATTCTTTCTCCAGCTTGTTTAAGTGTAAGTTTAGGTTGTGTACTTGAGACCTTTCTTGTCTCTCAAGAAAAGCTTGTATATTTACCTTTTAGGCCTACTTAGCTGCATCCCAAAGGTTTTGAAAAGTTGTGTTTTCATTTTCATTAGTGTCCATGAATTTTTAAAATTCTTCTTTAATTTCCTGGTTGATCCATTCATTCTTTTGTAAGATGCTCTTTAACCTCCATGTATTTGAGTTCTTTCCAAGTTTCCTCTTGTGATTGTGTTCAAGTTTCAAAGAATTATGATCAAAAAATATGCAGGGACTGATCCCAATCCTTTAGTTGAGACCTGATTTGTGACCTAGTTATGTGATCTATTCTGGAGAATGTTCCATGTGCACTGGAGAAGAGTGTGTATTCTGTTGCTTTAGGATGGAATGCTCTGAATATGTCTGTTAAGTCCATTTGGTCCAGTGTGTCATTCAAAGCCTTTGTTTCCTTGTTGGTCTTCTGTGTAGATGATTTGTCCATTGTAGTGAGTGGGGTGTTAAAGTCCCCTACCATTACTGTATTATTATCAATGTGTTTCTTTAATGTTGTTATTAGTTGGTTTATATAATTAACTGCTCCCATGTTAGAGGCATAAATAACTACAATTGTTAGATCTTCTTGTTGGACAGACCCTTTAATTATTTTAATTATGATATAGTGTCCTTCCTCATCTCTTATTATAGTCTTTGTTTTAAATTCTAATTTGTCTGATATAAGGATTGCTACCCCAGCTCTCTTTTGAGTTCCTTTAGCCTTGTGAGTTGTTTTCCACACCCTCACTTTAAATATAGAGGTGTCTTTTTGTCTAAAATGAGTATCTTGTAGACAGGATATTGATGGGTCTTGGTTTTTTATCCAATCTGATATCCCATAACTTTTTATTGTGACATTTAGTCCATTATGTTCAGAGTAACATATTGAAGGATATGAATTCAGTGTCATTGTATTACCTGTAAAGTCACTATTTCTGTATATTGTCTCTGTTCCTTTCTGGTCTATTTTACTCTTTACATTCTCTCTTTACTTACAGAATCTCCTTTAATATTTCCTGCAGGGCTGGTTTAGTGGTCACAAATTCTTTTAGTTTCTGTTTGTCCTGGGATCTTTTTATCTCTCCTATTTTGAATGACAGCTTTTCCAGGTAAAGGTTTCTCTTCTTTTTTTTTTTTTTTTAATATTTTACTTTTATGTAATCTCTACACACAACACAGGGCTCAAAGTTACAACCCTGAGATCAAAAGTTGCATGTTCTACCAACTGAGCCAGCCAAGTGTCCCTGGCCTCAGGATTTCTGATGAGAAATCCACTAATAGTCTTTTTATGAACAGTGACTTGCTGTTTCACATATTCTTTTTGTCTTTAGCTTTTGACCATTGATTATGATGTTTAAGATTAAAAGGATCTCTTTGAAATTATTTTACTTGGAATTTATTGAGCCTCTTAGGTGTGTAGATTCATTTCTTTCACTGATATTTGGTAGGTTTCCACCCATTATTTCTTTCCACCCTTTTTTCTCAATCTCTCTTCTCTCTTTCTGGGATTTTCATTTTTCTTATGATGGTATGTCTAATGGTGCCACCAAAGACCCTTTCAGGTCCTTGATATTCTGTTTATTTTCCTTCATTTAAATTTTTTTCAGATGAATAAGCTCATTTGGTCTATGCTCATATTCGCTGATTCTCTTTCCTGCTTATATTTGCATTACATCTTATGTAGAGCTCATCTAATGAATTTTTAATTTCAGTTAATATTCTTCGATCCAGGTTTTCTATTTGGTTCCTTTCTTTAATTTCTATATTTTTATTGGTATTTCCTACTTGATGACACATTGTTCTCCTGATCCCTTAAATGGCTAGAACCTATAATCTATGGATATTTGCCAAGGGGTTCTGTGTGCCTGTTTGGGAATATCTTCAACACTCAAACAGGTGAATTACAACTTTGTCTCTTTTGCTGCTTACCCATATTCTCAAAGTCAATCCGTGGTGAGAACTTGGGACTTTCCTTAAGTTTCTGGTGTTTCCTGAACATGAATACAGCCCTGCATGTATGCATGACCTTTCTGCCCCTATGAACATCTTATTCCTCAACTTTTTCTTTCAGGCTTTTTGGTTAGTCTATAGTTTGCCACATCTACTATTCATTGCCCCAGGAAGCCAACATTTTAAGATGTTTGACAAATATCTTTCAAGGAGAAGCTGTTAACACTGAGCTAATTTCAGTGACATCAAATAGAGACAAGTCTTTCAGGGAACCACTAGATTGGTCAAATAATGACTTCTTCTTTGTCATGAGGCTTTGAGGAAGAGCTCAAGCCCCACTTTGCTCTCTCTTGTACTAGGAATACATGTTATTATATTTCAAGGCCTTAACAGTGCTAAAGAGTGGGAAATGGGAAATTAAAATGTCACAAAGCTTCCTACTCTTGCTGAGATTGTGTTCCTTTCTTTCTTTTTCTTCTTCTTCTTTTTTTTTTTTTTTTGGCTAAATGCTCTTGAATTTACAACAAGTACTCATTTAGTTTCCAGATTTTAAGAAAGCTGATTCTGACTATTTTTGCCATTTTTCCTCATTGCTTTTATGTAGGCCCTTATTCTGCCTTTTTAAAAAAAGCTCAATATTGACAGTTTTGAGTACCAGTCAGATATTTTGTAGACTGTCTTTTAAGTGGGATTTGCCTGATTTTTTTTCATGATTAGACTGGAGTTATGATGTTTTTGGAGAAATATCAGAGGCAAAATGCTGTTTCCTATTAGACCATGTCCAGGGGACATGCTGTCTGAGTGAATAGCATGCAGATATCAACTTTGGTTACCTGGATAAATGTTTCTTTATGGTAAGGTTACTTTCCCTTTCTTCTTCCATATTGTGCTCTGTGGAAGAAAGTCATCAGGCATAGCCCACACTTAAGAAGTGGGAGTTCTTCTCCATATTCTTGAGAGTAGAGTTGTTACATAAATATTTGGAATTCTGCATGGAAGAATGTCTATTTTTCCCCCAATTACTATTTATTCAATCATTTATTTATATCTGTATGGAATTGTTAAAATTCATCTTATTCTGTAGGTTATAATTTCTCACTATGTATTTTATTGTTCAAATTTGTTCTAGCTTTGGCTAGTAGATACTTTCAGTTGACCGCAGTCTCCCTTTGAGAAAGATTTTGTTTTTTGAGAAAGATTTTTTTAAAGAAATCATAAGGTGGAATTTGATCACACTCAAACTTGATTTGATAACTAGCTATAAATGTTTTTTTTAATTTATTTATTTGTCAGATAGAGAAAGAGAGCAAGCACAGGCAGACAGAGTGGCAGGCAGAGGCAGAGGGAGAAGCAGGCTCCCCGCCGAGCAAGGAGCCTGATGTGGGACTCGATCCCAGGACGCTGAGATCATGACCTGAGCCGAAGGCAGCCGCTTAACCAACTGAGCCACCCAGGCGTCCCGATAACTAACTATAGATAGAACTTTACATCCTTCAAATACAAAATGGGGTTTTTCTATATTCATGCATATGTTTAAAAAACGGACTTGGCCAAGAAGAAAATCTTTGATTTTTTTTCTGTCCATATTCTCTGATTATAACACAATATATATGGAAATAAATAATGAAAGAGTGATTTTAAAAAATCTTAATTACTTGGAAATTAAGAAACACATTTTTGGAAAACACCTGAATTAGAGAAAAAAATTTAAAAATCACTAGTAAAATAAAATGACTCACTACAACAGAATTCCCTAGAGCTTTAAATGTCTCAATTTAAAAAAAAAAGAAAGACAATTTTTAAAGGAACAAAATATTTATCATATAAAGTTATAAAAAAACAAATAAACTAAGTAACTAAGAAGAGGGAATTAATCAGGATAAAGGTTGAAACAATGGAACAGAAAAAAGAAAAGAGAAATAAATACAGAAAATGTTTCCTTTGGAAATAAACAAAACAAACATTTGCAAACATCAATGAGATGAGACAGAGAGCAAAAATAGCCAAGCTTTGGAATGAGAGAGAGAGCTATAACCATTTAAAAGTCACAGAAGAATACTGCCTACAACTAACTCTATGATATTCAAATTTATGACCTAAAAGAAATAGATAATTCCTAGCAAGGTAGATATCATTAAACTTTCCTCAGAAATTGGAAAACTTGAATAAACTAATGACCATAGGAAAAGCTAGACTTTTATTCATGTTCTAACACTGGTAAGGGCACCAATCAAGATGTTTAACCTTTGGAGAATAGATTATTCCAATATTATTTACATATTTCAGGCCAAGAGAAAATGAGAACCTCCTATATATTTACTTTAAGATAATAGCATAATTTTAACACCTGATTGTGATAATTCTCATGTAAAATATCCTGACAGCCAATATTGCTGATGAATATAGAGCCATGGCTAGACTCTATTTGTTATTTTTTTAAAGAATTTTTTTTTGGATCAAAACAATAACTCTAAGTATGATTTATTCCAGAAATGGAAGGTCAATACTCTAATCTATCAATGTTGCCCATTATAATACTACAATAAAGAGAAAGCTATATTATAGAAATAGACATAGAAAAGACATTTAATAAAATTCAGTAGCTATGAAAATTGTGAGTAAAATAGCAATAAAAGGAAACTACTTGAATTATGACTACAAAACATGGTTCGAAAATACCAACAGCAAACATGAACTTAATAGCAAATAAACTGATTTCATTAGCAAATAAACTGATTTCATTTGATCTAACAGTAGATAAGGGATACTTGCTATGATTAGTTTCCAAAACCTGTAGCAAAATAAAGCATGAAATAAAACTGAGGTGAGTGGTGGAAAGAACAGTGCTTTTGCTAATGGTATCTATAAACTTGGAAAATCAAAAGGTTGGTTTTTGTGGGGGGTTTTTGTTTGTTTGCTTTCTAAGAAGCTATCAGAATTTGTCTTTTGTTTTCTTTTTGTTTTTTATTTAAATTCCAGCTAGTTAACATATAGTGTAATATTAGTTTCAGGTGTACAGTATACTGATTCAACATTTATATACTACAACACCCAGTGTCATCACCAGTGCACTTCTTAATCCCTATCTCTTATTTAACCCATCCCCCCGCCCCACATCCTCTCTGGTTAACATTAGTTTGTTTCCTACAGTTGAGAGTCTATTTCTTGGTTTGCCTCTCTCTTTTTCTCCCCTATAATCATTTGTATCATTTCTTAAATTCCACATATGAGTGAAATCATACAGTGTTTGTCTTTCAATTAGCATCATTTTCTCTGGTTCCATCCTCATCATTGCAAATGGCAAGATGTCATTCTTTTTTTATGGCTGAGTAATATTTCATTATATGGATAGGTATATAGATGGATATATGCCCCACATAAATAATGAAAAATAAATTACATTATTTTTGGAATCAGTGCAAAGAAATATGAAAACATTGTTTATAAAAGACAAGTTTATACAGTATTTAGAACACATTTAAAAGAAAGGCATTGAACCTATTTGGAGATAATTATAAAATCTTACTGATAAAGAAAGGTGTACTCAAGAAACTTGTTCTTGAATATAAAGACTTAGTGTTGGTTTCTTTCAATTGAATATATAAACCCTGTACAATTTCAACTAGTAATATAAATAAAATTTTTAAAATATGGATGAGTAATTCTAGTATCTAAAGAATAAATGCCTTGGAATAACCTAGAAAACCCTGAAAAATAATCATGAAGGAGAATTTGCTTTTTAATATTATGTCACAAAGTCACTGCACTTAAATCAATGTGATACTTGGATGGGAGTCTATCTATCTAGATCTATCTAATCTAACCTATCTAGATCAGAGAAATAGAAAAGAGATTTCAAAATAAATACTGATGCTTGAGAATTTAACATATGACAAAAATGGTATCTTCTACAGGAAGAGAGGGTTATTCAAGTCAGCCATCCAGCTAAATTGACCCTTACCTGATACCATATCCAAAGATAAGTTTGTCATAGGCTCTTCCAGGGTTCCAATTATCATGGGCTAAGGCCATACTGGGTAACCTCTCCACCCTCCATTGCATAAAACAATTATGAAATATGGAATTAATCCAAAAGTAATTACCTGAAAGTATGGGAGGGTGAAGAGAAACTGACAGATTCTAGTTGGAAGTGTGTATTTACTTGGAGTGGGGAAACTGTGAAGCTCTCCATGGTCTCCTCTGTGGTTTCACACAATGGTGCACACAGCAACTGTGGGGGTACATGTGGGAAAACTTGCTTTATTTCAACCAGAAGATTGAAGCTGTAATCATGTGAAAACTGAAGAGAGTTGGGAGTGGTGATGTACCCACTCTCTGACTCTCAAACTACATATATGCATAAGACTCAAAGCAGCTCAGCTGAAGACAAAAGATCTGAACTAAGAATACAGCCACTTCTCAAGAGACAGAGTTTGAAGCTTAAGAACTAAGCAAGAACATTGTCTGCTAAAAACACTTACAGGAGGAAAATAACAGAATCCAGAGTTTTTACAATTTAACGTTCATTATGTCTAGGATATAATCCCCAATTATTTAACATAATTTAAAAAGTGGAACATATTCTCAAGAGAAAAAATCAATCAAGCATGACACTAAGATGAAAAAGATGTTGCAACTAACAGACAAGGTAATTTAAGTGACTATTATTACTGTCCTTGATAAAGTAAAGTAAAACATATTTTCAATCAATGAAAATTTTAACATAGAAAAGGAAATCTCAGCAGAGGGAAAAGAAACAGTAAGGGGCACCTGGGTGGCTCAGTCATTAAGTGTCTACCTTCGGTTCAGGTCATGATCTCAGGGTCCAGGGATCAAGCCCCACACTGGGCTCCTTGCTCAGTGGAGAGCCTGCTTCTCACTCTCCCACTCCCTCTGCTTGTGTTCCTTCTCTCGCTGTGTCTCTCTCTGTCAAATAAATAAATAGAATCTTAAAAAAACAGTAAGAAGGAAGCAAATAGAAATTCTAAAAATGAAAAATGCAATTTCTGAAGTTAAAAATTTATTGGATGGACTTAAAATCCAAACGGATATGACGGAGGGAAATGATGACTTTGAAGATAAAGTGATAAAAATTATACAAGGAGAAGAACAGAAAGATGATTGAAAAGAAAAACCAGTTTGATGTGTCGTTATTTTGAAATACCTTTCATGTCTCTACTTACCATGTTCAATCTCCCTCTAGCTTTTTAAACATACATAATGCAGTTATAATGACTATTTCAATGTCCTTATCTCCTAAATCTATCATCTGTGTCACTTCCACTCAGTTTCAGTTTGATTGATTGACATTTCTCCTCATGAGTTACGTTTTTTCCACTTCTTTGCATGCTTCATAATTTTTCAATGTATGCCAGACTGTGATATTTTCCTTGTTGGATGCTGTACATTATTATATTCCTATGAATATACTTGAGCTTCATTTTGGGATGCAGCTAAGTTACTTAGAAACAGTTTGATCCTTTTAGGTCTGACTTTAAACTTTGTTAAGAAGGAATAGAGCAATGTTTAGCCTAGGGTAAAATTTTCTCCACCACTGAGATAAAACTCTCCAGCATTCACTTTAGCAGTCCTAAAATAAATATATTATATTTAATTTATAAATTAATTAATTTAATTTATAAATTAATTTATAATTTAATTATAAATTATAAATTATAAATTAATTTATAATTTAATTATAAATTTATTAATTTATAAAATAAATATAAAATAAATATATTATTTTAGCAGTCCTAAAATATAAGGATTTTCCCCTCCAGATGTTCTGAACAGGAACTACTCTGGCTTTGGTAATCCTCAAGGTCCCCTCTTCCCACCACCCCCAATCCAATTTTGGTACTTTTCTTACATGCATGTGTGAAGAATATTGGGACTCTCATAGATCTCTGGAGTTCTCTTTCCTTGTAGGTCTCTCATCTTCAAGACTCTGCCCTGCTAATTCTAGCTGCTTTAGCATCTCTGGATCCCCACCCCTTTTCAACTTAGGAAGACAGTTGTGCTCCATGTGGGTTGTCCCTTCCTGCGCTGCTGCCTGGAAATTCTCCCTGGGCTATAGCTAGAGCAATTGTAGCAACTCTTTCACTTGTTTCTCATCTTTCAGGGATCAGTGTCCTTCTTTACTTGATGTTCAATGTCTTGAGAAAACTTCTTTCATATATTTTGTCCAATTTGTTAGTTGTTTCAGGAATAAAAACAAATCACTTTCTTGTTACTCTACCTACTGTGGGCCCCCTTAGTAGCCACGTCCTCCCAGTTCTGGACTCTAATTCTGGGATGCTCCAGTATCTGAGAAGATGAAAACCAATAGGCTTTTCAAAGAAATTGACAAGCAGATTTAAAAGTTTATATAGAAAGACAGTGGACATAAAATAGCTAAAATAATTTGAAAAAGAAGAATCAATTTGGAAGACTTAACCTCTATTTGATTTCAAAACTTACTATAAATCTATAGGAATCAAGATTGGCATAGGGATAGTCATAGAGACCAATGAAACTGAACAAAGCCCAGAGCTAGACCCACAATTATATGGTCATATGAGTACCAAGGCAAATCAATAGACATAGGAGTCTTTTTAACAAACATACTGGAATAATTGTATATTCATTACAGAATATACATGGATTTCAGTGGATTATAGACCTAATTGTAAGAATTAAATCTATAAAACTTCTGGAAGAAAACATAGGAGAAATTTTTGTGGCTTTTGATTACACTAAGGTTTCTTAAACAGTATACAAAAAGCATAAAATACAAATGAAAATTTGATAAAATAGACTTCATTCAGATGAAAAGCTTTTGGACTTTAAGAGACACAGTTAAGGAAAAGAAAGTGAAAAAAAAAAAATGGGTTTTTTTTTTTTTTTTTTTTTTTTTTTTTTTTTTGCAAAACATGCATCAGAAAAGGACTTCTATCTAGAATAAAAAAGGAACTCTTACAACTCAAACATAAGAAGTCAAATATCCCAATATAAAAAAAGTATTTCTAAAACAAGGACCAAATTTGTGAACAGAGATTTTATAAGTGAAGATATGGGACGCCTGAGTGGCTCAGTTGGTTAAGCAGCTGCCTGCGGCTCAGGTCATGATTCCAGTGTCCTGGGATCGAGTCCCACATCGGGCTCCTTGCTTGGCGGGGAGCCTGCTTCTCCCTCTGCCTCTGCCTGCCTCTCTGTCTGCCTGTGCTCGCTCTCTCTCTCTAACAACAAAAAAAAGACAACACGAAACAAAACAAAATTATTATAAGTGAAGATATATGAATAGCCGTAGGCATATGAAAAAGTTCTCCACATCACTAGTTATCACAAAAATGTCAATTAAAAACCACAATGACATGCATACTAGAATGGCTGAACTGAAAAATACAGTCAAGAGCAAATGTTGGTGAAGATATGGAAAAATTGTGAGTCTCATTCATTGCTGGTTGAAATACTAAATGGCATAGTCACTTTGGAAAACAGTCTGGTAGTATCCTTAACTGTATGACATACACTTATCATATGACCCAAATGTTCTACTTCTAGATATTTACCCAAGAGAAAGAAAGATTTACATACACAGAGATATGTATGTAAATGTTAACGACAGGACAATCTATATTAGATAAAAACTGGGGAGTGGATAAATAAATTGTGACTTATCTGTACTATGAAATTCTGCACTGCAATAAAAAGTAACAAAATGTATTCAACATCATCATTGAATCTCAGAAACATTATGGTAAGTGAGAGACATCAAACAAGAAGTCTATACTGGATGATTTCATTTATACATGATTTTAGAAGAAGGCAAAACAGAAAACACCAGTGATTGCCTGGGCCTGGGGTGGGGGATATAGAGGGGCCTAAGAAAACCTTTTATGGTGATGAAACTGCCTCTATCTTGATTGTGACTACTTTATCTCATACAATTAACCACAATGCATCAAATTATACACTTAAAATAAATGCATTTTATCTTATATAAATTAGACCTTAATTTTTAAAAATCGAAAAAGGAAAAATGGGTTCCTCGTGATTTAAATGTTTAAGTGTAAGAAGCAAAAAAAAAGAACTTTTACAAGAAAATCTTGCAATGCAAGGATCAGAGAGAACATCTTAACCAAGAGCAGAAACTTGGATGCTATAAAAGGGGTGATAATAACCTTGTGTGGCTAAAGAAGCAATTAAATTCAATGAATAAATAGATCAGGAAAAAATAGTCTAATGTAAATGCAAACAAGGTATAAACTGTCCATATTATTCAAAGTATTTATCCAAATTGAGAAGAAAAATACAGCACTGTTAAATAATTAAGGAAAAGTCATAGAAGAGCAAATGTAAATGGTCACAGATATATGAAAAGATGCTTGAACTCCCTGGTAACCAGGAGAATGCAAATTTAAAGAGCAACGAGATAGCAGTTTACATTCGTTAGAATGAACTACACACTTAATACTTCTGGAGATTTAAAGAAAATAATACTCTCATATTCCTGGTGGAAATGTGCAGTGTTATAACCTTTGGCAGAAGCAAATAGCAGCATTTATTAAAAATAAAAACACATATATCATTTAACCTTACTAGGTTTCTTCCAAGAATGCCAATAGAGATAAAAGCAGATGTATTAAGGGACATGGGCACTAAAGTGTTTATTGCAGCATTGTTTCTAACGCACAATACTAGATTAAAGTGGATACCGGTCAAGAAGGGACTGATTGAGGGACGCCTGGGTGGCTCAGTTGGTTAAGCAGCTGCCTTCGGCTCAGGTCATGATCCCAGCGTCCTGGGATGGAGTCCCGCATGGGGACTCCTTGCTCCCTGCCGAGCAAGGAGCCTACTTCTCCCTCTGCCTCTGCCTGCCACTCTGTCTGCCTGTGCTCATTCGCTCTCTCTCCCTCTCTCTCTGACAAATAAATAAATAAAATCTTTAAAAAAAAAAAAAAAAGGAAGGGACTGGTTGAATAAATCCTGCTATATGTGTACTACATTCTATTGAACAATCAGTAAAATGAGTGAATTAGAGCTATAGTAGGTGACTTTCACTGTTTTTTGTTGAGTAAGAAATACAAGATACATACCACTTTCTTTCTTTTTTTTTTTTAAAGATTTCATTTATTTATTTATTTGACAGAGATCATGAGTAGGCAGAGAGAGAGGGGGAAGCAGGCTCTTTGCTAAGCAGAGAGCCCGATGCGGGGCTCGATCCCAGAACCCTGGGATCATGACCTGAGCTGAAGGCAGAGGCTTTAACCCACTGAGCCACCCCAGCGCCCCCACTTTCTTTTTCTGTAAAACAAAGACTAAAATCTCACTTTACATACATACATTCCCATGTTTGCATATTTGTGTATAGTATTTGTGTATAGTATTGTGAGCATGACGGAAAACAATGGAAGGACACATACCAGATTTTTAAATCCTTCTACTAAGGTGACCCACACTGTGTGTGCTGATATATATGAAGGAAAGTGTAGGGCCAAGCAACAAGCAAATAAGCCAAACAACAAAGTCTGCATTTGGA
Organism: Taxidea taxus jeffersonii; assembly: GCA_003697995.1. Lineage (NCBI taxonomy): Eukaryota > Metazoa > Chordata > Mammalia > Carnivora > Mustelidae > Taxidea > Taxidea taxus. The sequence goes on from ML110452.1 coordinate 26,411, forward strand.
AAGCATTTTATATAACCAGACATGTATTGTATTAGCCAGAATAGGTTAGGTTATTCTTCAGTAGTAAACAGACTAACAGTTCAGTGCGTTAATATTAAAAAAAAACAAAAAAACAAAAAAAAAACATTTAATTCTTGCTCACACCAAGTCTGAGGGTCTGGGAGACTCTCCAGAGCAATTTTCTCAACAGGTTGGCTTAGACCTCCAGGCCATTTAGATTTTATGGAATCTTCCTATCACCCTGTGTTTTTGTTATTGCTGCAGCTGGGAAAGAAAAGAAAATGGAGTATTTTGCACTGGTAATTAAAGGTTTTTGCCTGGATTTGATGCATGTTGTTTCCCCCTCCTTCTCCCCCTCTCTTCTCCTTCTCCTTCTCCTCCTCCTTCTTTTTTTTTTTTTTCCAGGCCAAGGCACATAGCCCTACATGAATTCATGGAGCTAAGAAAATCTATTACTGTGCTCCTTTGGAAGGGGAGGAGAATTCAAAATATTAGTGAGCAGAAATATCTACTATATATACATTTATGAAATTATTGTTTATACAGTATTAAGAAACTTAAGTGTTTTTTTTAAAGATTTTATTTATTTATTTGATAGACAGAGATCACAAGTAGGCAGAGGCAGGCAGAGAGAGAGGAAGGGAAGCAGGCTCCCTGCTGAGCAGAGAGCCCGATGTGGGGCTCGATCCCAGGACCCTGGGACCATGACCCAAGCCGAAGGCAGAGGCTTAACCCACTGAGCCACCCAGGTGCCCCATACTGTCTAACTTTTGCCAGTCTGTCTGATAGAAGAGAAACTTAAGTTTTAAGATGTCTTTGAAATAACTTTATAAACAAGCAATTTATAAAATATAAAAAATGGCCAATAAAAATGAAATTACACATATTTTAGCAGATTAGTTAAGATTATAAAGAATGATGAAGCCCAGTGATGATGACAGTGTGGGAAAAAAGGTTCTCATATGTTCCTGATGTGAAAATAATTTTATACATTTCTGAAATATCATCAGGCTGGATATCAAAATGTAATTTTTGAATTATCTTTAATATAACTTATGAAAATTTACCCTCAAAAACAATCAGATGGGTGCATCAGTAAAGAAATGTTCACTGAAGCATTATTTATGATTAACCAAAGGGAAAACAGTCTAAAAGTCCATTTATTAGGGATGCATTAACATATGATAAATGCATATAATTAAATACTATGAGAGCCACTAAAAGAGACAAGGTGAATTTAAATTTTTTTAACAGAAAAAATATTCAAAGAGTATGTTTTGGTTCTCTAATTGGTTATCTAATTTGGTTATCTAATATCTAATTTTAAACCTGAAGCTTCAGGTTTAAAACAAAATGATTTTACTCTGTTTATGATTTTGTACCTGGAATCAAGAAGGGCTTAACAGGCTGGTTTGTTATACGTATTCAGCTGTATCCGCTGGGATGGAAGTTTCCACTTTCAAGACAGTTTATTTCTCTCTCTCTCTTTTTTATTTCCTTTCTTTTCTTCTCTTTCCTTCTTTCTTTCTTTCTCTTTTTTCCTTCTTTCTCTTCTCTTTCTCTCTTTCTCCCTTTATTTCTTTCTTTTTAAAGATTTTATTAATTTATTTGAGAGAGAGAGAGAGAGAGCGAGCACGTGGGGGGAGGGGCAGAGAGAGAGGGAGAAGCAGACTCCCTGCTGAGCAGAGAGCCTGAAGCGGGGCTGCATCCCAGGATCCGGGGATCGTGACCTGAGCCCAAGGCAGACTTTTTAAAAATTTTTTTAAAAATTCTTCTTTTTTTTAATTTAAGCTTTTTTATTTAAACATATAATGTAACCCCACCACCCTCTCCCAACCCCTCTCCCCCCCCACCCCCCTCAGTTTGTTTTATGACATTAAGAGTCTCTTTTGGTTTGTCTCCCTCCCGATCCCATCTTGTTTCATTTTTACTTTTCCTACCACCTTAACTCCCACCCCCGTTGCATATCCACTTCCTCATATCACGGAGATCATGTGATAGTTGTCTTTCTCCAGTTGACTTATTTCACTAAGCATAATACGCTCTAGTTCCATCCATGTCGTCGCAAATGGTAAGATTTCATTTCTTTTGATAGCTGCATAGTATTCCATTGTATATATATACCACATCTTCCAAGGCAGACTTTTAACCAGCCGAGACACCCAGGTGCCCCGCAAAGCAGCTTCTTAATCTACGTGTCTGGTGCCTTAGTGAACTTTGGTTTCCTGACCTCTCAACATGAATCTCATCTTCCAGGCCACCTTGGACTTACAGGGTGGTGTTCTCAGGATAGTCTTAGCTCTTACATGGTAACCAGCTTCCAAGGAGTAGAAAGTGGAAGTTTCAGTCCAGTTAAGGGCTACGTACAGAACTGGCATCATATGGTAGTCTTATTCAATTGATGGCAATAGTCCAAAGGCCTGCTTAGATTCCAGGGGGTGAAGAAATAGCATTTCTTGATGACAGAGCAGCAAGGACACTTGCAGTAGAGCATGCAGGATGGGGATATTATTGTAACTGTCTTTAGAAAATACAGTCTGCAATAGTATCATATGATTCAATATATGTAAATATGGATGTTTCTTTATATTTAAAAATCTAGAAAAAATATAAAGACAAAACAATATTTCTCTGGGGGGGTTAGAAATTTTAAGTAGACACTGCTATTTTAGATTCTTCATTGATTTTTTTATAGTAAGCACAATTACTTTTATAATCAGCAAAATTTTTAATTTTTAAAAATCCCAGTTTTGATATGAAAAAGAAATAGGTTGTTTAAAGTTGTTTGCTCACAGAATTTGCAAAATGTGCTCAAAGCGTGCACTTAGAAGGATGACTTTTTTTTCCCTGTGGAAAATTTCGGGAGGAACCTCTACATTTAAGTTTCCATATTTGCAGATAGAGTAGGAGTGATAGCTTCTTGGCAAAATTGAATTTAAATAATAGATTTAAATAATAGAAGCCATTATTCAGGTTGAGCTTAATGCAGTTCCCACCCAGCTGGAAGATTCAGGCAATGAAATGGAGCACAAAAAAGCCTGACAGTTGCCTCATGCAAATTATGTTGTATTAAAAACTTAACAAAAAAATTAAAAATTAGCAGAACAAAAATTTCAAGAAGGAAGGGGTGAGGGGTTATGTGACCTTTTCAGCAGTCAGAAAAATGTTCTCAGCCTTCAGTGGGCATCTGACTAGTTCCTACTCTATTTTCAGCATCATCATTCATGTAGCTGTGAGTTATCAGAATAACAACAAACGTGTATATTCGAAGATTTTTCATTGCCTTCAACCATCTTCTCAAACATACCCAGAAGTCATAATGCTAGAATTACACTGACACAATCATCCCCATGGAAACAGAGCCTGGTGTCATAAACATGGCATTATGACTTCTCAGCAGGAGGAGGCAGATGGAATTTTGGCACTGAATCTGTAAGATTTATTTAAAAACACAAATGTCTTAGAGAATAACATCAAGGCAAAAAAAAAAAAAAAAAGGAAGTGGAGGGGGGGACATGGATTTGCCCCAAAATATGCATGGCTTGTTTTTTTGTTTTTCATGTTTTCCAAGGATTTGTTCACCTCTGGCAGGACTCAATTTTGCCTATTTCTTTTTCATTATTGTGCTTAGCACAGCATGTTCTCAGCTTATTCATTGGCTGTTCATCTTGGCAGAGGTTGCATTTTCAGATGGAGAAGTTGAGGCTCAGAGGAGGGAACTGACTTGCTTGTTAGCCGGCCTGTGGAAGCTAGAGCCCTTCTCCTGATTTCCAATCTACACAGTTTAGTTTCCCTTTCACTGTCTCAGTTTCTCTTTGAGTACATAATTTATACACCAATTACAACATTGCTTTGGCCACTCTAATGAGATTCCCTCTCACATAAAAGTGTTTTAAACAGGATAGAAGTTTTTCTCTTTCTCAAAGGAAGTGTTAGGGACTCAGTTCCAGGTGTCAGAGACTATTGGGCCAGGGACCCTGCCTGTTTCTATGTCATCCTTCTGCTCTCTCTACTAGTTGACCTCATCTGTTAGCATAGCATATTATACACCAGTTCTGCATTTCAGATAGAGGAAGGAGAGACAAATCCCTCACATTTTAAGAGCACAATCTGAAAGCTGTACATATCACTTCTGTTTTCATTTTATTGACAAGAACTTAGTCCTAGAGTTGTATCTATAATTCCACAGCTATGTGATCAGCTAAAAGTGTGTGAACTATTAGGGAGAAAGAGGAGAACACATACTGGCAGTTACCAGTGTTTTCTGCCAGATTTTGCATTCCCTTCAACAGAGGGTTGTTTTCAGGGGGCTGTCAAATAATTTCTTTTTCCTAATGCTGGAATTGATTATGGTATTTATTTTCCTGAGGATATTTAAAATGGTAATTACTAGATTATTATGGAGATCCCAGAATTGACAGAAAGACTGAACATCAGACCCCAAATCAAGGCGTATTAATTGACTATTAGAGATATATTAGGATTAAAACAGAGACCCTGTAATTCAGTAGCCGTAAAAACAAGTAAATTTCTTTTTTCCCTAACAGTCTAAGAAGTGTGGTACAATGTTGGTGAAGCCTTGTTCTGTGCTCTATACAATGTTCAGGTTTATTATAGTGCTTCTGTTTTCAACATATGGCTTGTAAGCTCCCTCTGCCTACTGCCATTTCAGTCTCAGGAGGGAAGAGATAATAGTTCAGGGTTGGGGACTTTTTTTTCAATATGTAAGGCAGGAATTGTTCTTCTCATTCTATTTATGAGAACTTAATCACTTGGCACCATGGGAACTGGGAAATTTGGGTCCTAGCTGGGTTGCTATATCCCATATCCAACTCCATTACTATGGAAGGTGGTCATATAGATATCAATGGACAGCTACTGGTTTCCCCTGTAGGGATGCACAGTTGGAATAGCTGAGCTCCAGGAACTTCTTTCTTTCATTCAAGTATCTTTTCACTAGGGGCGCCTGGGTGGCTCAGTGGGTTAAAGCCTCTGCCTTTGGCTCAGGTCATGATCCCAGAGTCCTGGGATCGAGCCCCGCATCGGGCTCTCTGCTCTGTGGGGAGCCTGCTTCCCCCTCTCTCTCTGCCTGCCTCTCTGCCTACTTGTGATCTCGTTCTGTCAAATAAATAAATAAAATCTTTTTTTTAAAAAGTATCTTTTCACTAAAAAATGAGATAGATAGAAATTTTTGATAAGTTAGTTTTAGACCATGTGTACAGTGTACCCATTGATAGCTACTGGGGAAGCAAGAGAAAGGCTCATGGAACCTCTTTGTGTACCTGGATTATATGCCCACCAAGACTGTTCAGAGTCAGTATTGCTTAGGAGGTTCCTTCAAGGATCCCTTGGTTCTTGAAATTTTCCTTCTTGTTCCCATTGTGTAGAGCACTACTATTATCTCTTGACAGTTAGGATCAATGACCCCAACCAATGCAACTGCCTTTTCATTGTTTTTCTGGTGTTGTGAGTAGTTCAAAATAATCATGTGGAATTTTCAACTTTCAGATTAATGTAAGCATTATTGCAATCTCCAGGCAGAAGACTTTTTCTCTTAAATTTGAAAACTTCTAACTTTAACAAAGTCCAAAGTTACAGAGATGGGAAGAAAATGTTTTAAGTCTGCCCAATGAATCATTATACCTTCTGGGTCATCAGGAAATAGTACTGGCCCACAGCTGGAGTCCAGCAAATTCTGAATGATCCCAGGATTTCATTTCTTTATTGATCAGCTACCCTGAACTCTAGTTTCATTGGCTATGGCAAGGAGGGAGGTTTCCAGAACATAATTGTGCTATATCAATATTTTTACTCAGTGTTTCCTGGTTTCCCCTTTATTCCAGGTGCTTTAGATCTATAAATTGATTCGGGCCTTGGAATTAAGTAATAGGCTGCAATTCTTTCCATAGTGACTCAAGTAAGTCTTGCTTGCCTTGGACAAGTAAGACCATAGAGCTATTCATCTGTTTTGGTCCTAGAGACTTCAGTGGTAAATTGTCCTCCATCAAATATTATTTCATATATTTCTAATCACTACTTGGGCTCTGCTGCCTATTACTATGCTCAGCTAACAGCAATATTTAACTGCTGCTGACTCTGTTCTCTCACTCCTGGATAGCATCATTCTCCTGGAAAAAGTGTTTCCTTTGAAGTGTGGCCTTTCCCATCTTTCGACTGCCTGCAAAAGATAGCTTCTATATCCTTTTCAAAAATAAATATATTCCTGTGCCAGAAATGCAAAGCTCATTGAACATTTGAAAGTAAATAATGAATGATTTATTAACAGACTAAAAAACAAAAAAACACCCCTATTTTAATAGATGTATAAAAAAGCATTTGACAAAATCTATCATCTAGTTATGATGAAAAAGAAGGAAAGAAAAAAAGAAAAGTCTTTCAGCAAACTTGTAAAAAGCGGTATTTTCTTAATCTGATAGAGGGTAGCTACAAAAACTCCCATATAATAAAGACAGATATATAGAATAGTGGAACAGAATTCAGTCCAGAAATAGACCCACATATATATGACCATTCAACTTCTCACAAATGGTGCTGGAAGAATTAGATAACCTCACAGGGCAGAGGAAACACTTGACCTTTACCTCAAATCACATATAAATACACAAATGTGGATAATAGCAAAAAATAGAGTTTAGACCTAAATATAAAACCTACGATGATAAAAGTTCCTGAAGAAAATATTAAAAAATCTTAGTTACTCTGTACTTGGGAAAATTTCTTTAATATGACACAAAAAGCACTCTAAGTCATAAATTGTTTTCAAAAGATACTTTTAAGAAAACTCTTTAGAAGGTAAGTCACAGACTGAAAGGAAAAAAATTTCAAGATAAAATATGAAAAGAGGAGCACCTGGCTGGCTTAGTGGGTTAAGCCTCTGCCTTCGGCTCAGGTCATGATTTCAGGGTCCTGGGATCAAGCCCTGCATTGGACTCTCTGCTCAGCAGGGAGCTTGCTTTCCTCTTTTTCTCTGCCTGCCTCTCTGCCTACTTGTGATCTCTGTCAAATAAATAAACAAAATCTTTTAAAAAATATGAAAAGAGGTGTTTATCCAGAAAATATAAGGAACTCTTACAATTCAATAAGAAGACAAAACCAATTTTTAAAAAGAAGTGGTTCTTACACTTCTGAGAAGATAGAATGGATGTACTTTTCTCTTTCTCTTTTCAAAGTACAACTAAATCAATGGTCATATATAAAGCAAACAGAAGACTCAGACATGGAGAGAGGAAAGCAGACCTCTTTACCCAATGAACAACATGATGATGATTTCCCTGAATTTTCTTTTGGCCTCAGGTTTCTCAGACTTGGAGCTGAAGAAGCTAGCAATTTGGAAATAATAAGGGATGCAAATAAAAAAAGTCCCAACAAAGGTCCAGGAAATGGGCAGTCTAGCAAGATAGAAAGCATATGGCTCTATTCCAGCCAAATACCATAGCAAAAATTATGCCTCTTATCCCCACCCATCCCATCAAATCCTGTGAGAGCCTGGTGGGGAGCTTCCACTCTCATGAATCTATAAAGAGGCATCCCTCCCACCCCACCATCCCCAATGAGCTGGTTTCAGGGAAGACCAAGTAGGAATGTGGGACTTCATGCCTGCTGGCAGCTAATGAGGCCTAACCCCTGTGGTATCAGTAGACCTCCTGCATATCCACTCCACCCAACAGTTATAATGTACCCATTGTTGTCAAAGCAAGACTAGTTGGAGAGTTAGGACTTTCACTCTAGTACAGTGGTAATGATGCTGTCCCTGCCACAGTGTCAGTGCAGTTGGGAAACTGGAACTCCCACTGCCATTTAGTACTACTGAGGAGCCCTCAATGCACAGGTGTCATAGAGCCTGTGTGGGAACCTTAGACTTCTACTCCCATCTGGTAGTAACAGGCAGTGTGTCTGTTCACCTGCCAGAGGAACGTCAAAAAAAGTCCACCAAAAAACATTTAAAATAATATCCTGTTTCATAACACAATATGAAAATGTCAATTTTTCAATGAAAAAAATCACCCATCATACCAGGAAGAATAGAAAGATTTCAAATGGAACCCATTAGTACATGTCAACACCAAAATGACAGAAATATTAAAATTAACTGACAAAGATTTGAAAGCAACCATGATAAAAATGCTTCAGTGAGTAATTATGAACATGTTTGTAATAAGGGAAAAAATAGAAAGCACCAAAAAAAAATGGAAAATAGAAAAAAAAAACAACTAAATGCACATTTTAGAACTGAAAAATGCAATAATTGAAAGAAATATCAGTGGATAAGATCAACAGCAGAATGAAGAGAACAAAGGAAAGAATAAGTGAAGATGGAACAATACAGAATACACAATCTAAACAACAGATTTATATCTCTCTCTATTTTGGGAAAAAAATAGAGTGAAAACAATTGAACAGAGCTTCAGGGATCTATGGGACTGTAACAAAAGATCTAACATTTGTGTCATCAGAGTCTCTGAAGGAGGGAGAAAGAGAGCTTGACTGAAAAAGTGCCTAAAGAAATGACAACTGAAACTCCCCAAATTTGGCAAAAGATGTAAACCTAGAGATTCAACAAGCTGAACATATTCCAGATGGGATAATTTCAAAGAAATCTGTGCCAAGACACACCAGAATTAACTGAAAACTAAAGACAAAGACAAAGTCTTGAAAGTCAGAGAAAAATATGACACCTTAACCATAATGAAAAAAAAAATTAGAATGACAGCAGATTTCTAAAAGAAATAATAAAGGTAAAAAAAAAGTGGCACAATATTTTCCACTGAAAATATTTTCCAGCTGAAAGAAGTAGGAATCCAGAAACCTATAGTCCATGAAAATATTTTTCAAGAATGAAGGGGAAATCAATATATTCTCAGATAAAGTATCTCAGAGAATTTGTTGCCTACAGACTTACCCTAAAAGAATGACTAAGGGAAATTCTTTAAATAAAAAGGCAATGATAAAAGCAGGGATCTAGGAACTTCAGAAAGAAAAAATATGGGTAGAAAAAAGAGAATTTCCTATCCTCTTGAGTTTCCAAAATATTTACCTTTTGAAGCAGAATTATAGCACTCTGTGGTGTGGCTATACATGTACATTCGACATATATGTAAGACAATTATATGACAAATAGGGAGGCTTAAAGGAAGTAAAAGGAGGGGAGGCGTCCATATGTCTGTCATTCAAACTGGTAAAATGATAACACCAGTAGACTGCAACAAATTATGTATGTAGAATGTAATATCTAGAGCAACCACTAAAGAAGGTACACTAAGAATTTAATACACTTATAAGCTTAAATCACTATAGATCAATCAAAGCAGATTTCTAGAAAAAAATGAAGTAACCTATGGGACAACAGAGAAAAGAAACCAGAGAAACAAAAAATGGAAAGAACAAACAGAAAACAAAACAAAAAAAAACTTAAATTCTAACACATCCATGACTACATTAAATATAAATATTCTGAATAATCCAATAAAAAGAGATTGGCAGACTAGATAAAAAACATGACCTAACCATATTATGCTTAATAGAAACTCACTTCTTTTTAAAAATTTTTCCCCATTTTAATTGAGATGTGATTGACATTCAACACTGTATAATTTTAAGGGGTGCAGCATAATGACTTGACATGTATGTACAAAAATGATCATCACAATAAGTTAACATGCATGGCCTTATATAGTTGCAAAAAATGTTTTTCCTTGTGATGATAACTGTTCGGTTATATCCTCCTAGCAACTTTCAAATATAGCATATACCGATGCTAACTAGAGTCACTATGCTGTACATCACATCCCAGAACTTATTTACTTCGTAGCTGGAAGTTTATACCTTTTGGGCACTTTCATCCAATTCATTCCCTCTACCCCTCCCCCTTCTGTTAACCACTAATCTTTTCTCTGTATCTATGGATTCAGGCTTTTTTGTTTGTTCTTTATTTTGTTTGTTTGTTTTTAACATGGCACATATAAGTAAAATCTTATGGCATTTGTCTTTTTTTGACTTCATCCATTCAGCGTAAGGTCCTCAAGGTCCACCTACGTTGTTGCAAATGGCAGAATTCCCTTTTTTGTGATTGAGTAATATATATTTATGGGGATAGGCCATATTTTTTAAAATCTGTCTATCGATGGCCACTTAGTTTGTTTCTATATCTTGGTTAATGTAAATGATGCTGCATTGAACATGGGGGTGCAGATAACTTTACAGCTTAGTGCTTTTGTTTCCTTTGGATATATACTACAAGTGGAATTGCTGGATCATATGAGAGTTCTATTTTTTTTTTTAAAGATTTTATTTATTTATTAGTTAGAGAGAGAGAGAGAGAGAGCACAGGCAGACAGAGAGGCAGGCAGAGGCAGAGGGAGAAGCAGGCTCCCTGCCGAGCAAGGAGCCCGATGTGGGACTCGATCCCAGGACGCTGGGATCATGACCTGAGCCGAAGGCAGCCGCTTAACCAACTGAGCCACCCAGGCCTCCCAAGAGTTCTATTTTTTTTTTTAAGATTTTATTTATTTATTTATTTGACAGACAGAGATCACAAGTAGGCAGAGAGACAGGGAGAGAGAGAGAGAGAGGAGGACACAGGCTCTCTGCCAAGCAGAGAGCTGAATGTGGGGCTTGATCCCAGGACCCTGGCAGAGGCTTTAACCCACTGAGCCACCCAGGCGCCCCAAGAGTTCTATTTTTAATAGAACTTTTTGACGCACTTCCATACTGTTTTTCACAGGGGCTGCACCAATTTACATTCTAACCAACAGTGCTTGTGGGTTCCCTTTAGAAACTCACTTCTAATAAAATGATACAGATAGGTTGAAGGAAAAAAACTAAAGAAAGATATATAATGTGGGGCACCTGGGTGGCTCAGTGGGTTAAGCCTCTGCCTTCGGCTCAGGTCATGATCTCAGGGTCCTAGGATTGAGCCCCACATCGGGCTCTCTGCGCATCAGGGAGCCTGCTTCCCTCTCTCTGCCTGCCTCTCTGTCTGTCAAATAAATAAATAAAATCTTTTAAAAAAAGGAAGATATATAATGTAAAAATTAATCAAAAGAAAGCTGAAGTGGTTATATTAGTATCAGATAAAGTAGATTTCAGGGCAAAGAAAATTACCAGAGACAAAGAGGGATATTATATAATGAAACAAGGGTCAATTTACTGAGAGAACATAGCAATCCCATGTATGAACCAAACAACAGGGTTTCAAAGTATGTGAAGCAAAAACTGATAGAACTGAAAAGAGAAATCCACAGTTATAGTCAGAGATTTAATACAGTTTCCTCAAGAAATGTTAGAACAACTCAACTAGACTGATGATATGTCAGCATATAGAACTGAACAGCATCATCAACCACCAGGAACAAATAGGTATTTATAGAAGGTTCTATCCACAACATCAGAATTTACATTCTTTTAAAGTACTTGTGGAATATATACCAAGATAGATCAAACCTGAGCCATAAAACAAACTCCAACAAAATTTTTAAAAATTGAAGTGTGAGTATAACCACAAAAGAATAAAATTAGAAATCAATTAAAAAAAAAACAACAGGAAAATCTCCAGACATTTGGCAACTAAACAATGTACTTTTAAAGATTTTTATTTATTTTTTTATTTGTCAGAGAGAGAGCAGGAGCGAGCACAGGCAGACAGAGTGCCAGGCAGAGGCAGAGGGAGAAGCAGGCTCCCTGCTGAGCAAGGAGCCCGATGTGGGACTCGATCCCAGGATGCTGGGATCATGACCTGAGCCGAAGGCAGCCGCTTAACCAACTGAGCCACCCAGGCGTCCCAACAATACTTTTAAATAATCAATTTGCCAAGTCATCAAATGGTTATTGTTAGAAGGCAGTTCTTGAGCAGATCAAAAAATACATTGAACTCAATGATGATGAAAATATATCAAAATTTGTATGACACAGCTAAAAATGTGCAGAAGTGGAAATTTATATCAGTTTATATATACATTAGAAAAGAGGAAAAATCTCTAACCAATAATCTAAGCTCCCACTTTAAAAGCCTAGACAAGAAGATAGAAAAATAAACCCAAATCAGGCAGAAGGGAGGACAAATTAAAAATATGTCAATAGCAAATACCATATGATTTCACTCAAATGTGGAATTTAAGAAACAAAACAAATGAACATAGGAGAAGGGAAGGAAAAATAAAATAAGATGAAAACAGAGAGGGAGACAAACCATAAGAGACTCTTAACTGCAGGAAACAAATTGAGGCTGGCTGGGGAAAGGTGGATGCTGGCATGGGGTAATTGTGTGATGGGCATTACGGAGGGCACTTGATATAATGAGCACTGGGTGTTATATGCAACTGATGAATCACTAGACTCTACTCCTGAAACTAATAATACAGTATATGTTACCTAAATTGAATTTAAATAAAAATTTAAAAAATAAAGATGTGTTAATAGACATTCCAAAAACTGAGATGTAAAGAGAAAAAAGAAGCAAAATGGAGCAGACTATTCAAGAACTGTGGGACATTTACAAATGATATAACATATATGTATTGTGAATACTAGAAGGAAAAGAGAGAAGAAATAGAACAAATATTTGAAACAATAATTTTCCAAAATTTTCCAATTTTCCAATTTTCCAATTGAGAATTTTCCAAAATTAATGACAGATGTTAAACCACAGATCCAGGAAGCTCAGGCAGGATAAATACCAAAAAAATACATCCAGGTGTATCATATAGAAACTGCAGAAAAATGAAGGCAAAGATAAAATCTTGAAAGAGGCTAGGAGGAGACAAAAATACTTAACCTATAGAGAAACAGGAATAAGAATTACATTGAACTTCTCTTCAGAAGCTGTGCAAGCAAGAAGAGAGTGGGGTGAGATATTTAAAGTGTTAAAAGAAAAAAAAAAAACACCATCTAATGCAGTTTTACTCAACAAGTAAGCAACACTTAAGAACCACAATTAGCTATAGCTAACACACTGAATCCAGAGTCTGGTAAGAACATCCATATATACAGCCTGAACTAAAACTTGTTCTGCCTTCTGTGCTTAACATATTCAGAATCTACTTAGTACATTTCCTCCAGGTTTTTGCTGATAAATTTGCAAATCCTGCAATAATTTGTAGTGTGTTGGCCTTCTCCTGGATTTGACTTTGAGTTTGATCTGATAGGTCTGGGGTTCAGCCTAAATACAATGGGAAGTGCTGGGTGTGGGATTTGAGGAGAATTAAGATCCCCTTGTAATATAACCACCTCAGATGAGGTCATTATGGGCTCTTCAACTGAGACATCACAACCTTCAGATGGAGTCAGAATGGCTGTTTCTGCTGCAAAATCCCATCAGTAGGGCTTAGGGGTCTAGAACATTCAAAGTCAACTAACTCCTCCCAGATATTGCAAATCCAGTTCTTAAGTATACAGATCAGCCTCTAGCATAGAGCACAGTGTGGAGATGAGACCTGAGGGGACAAAGGAGAATATCCAGTCCAGAGAGACTGGGGAGAAGAAAGGAGAATGTTACTTGTGGGCACTGTGTAAAGAGTAGTCATGGATGGCATGAATCCCACAATCAATTCCTCCAGCTTGGTAGTGTGATAGAGCAGCTTCATATTATCCTCCTGTCCCATGACTTCTTCAGGAAAGCAGTGGAAGCTTTCCTAAACCTAAAGTGACCCGTGATCTACTCCTTGCAGTCATGAATCAGGTGCACTATCCCTGCCCTTGCCTGATGGCTGGATTAAGTAGAATATTATCTTTTCAATGACATTCCTTTGCTATCTACTACCTGCTCCTTGGTTATCCCTCCCTCTGTCTCAAGCCAGTCAAGTCACCTGGAGGGGCACAGAAAGGCCATATTTCCCTGTTTAACACAGGATGTAACTGGCCTCTTATTCTCTGTGGGATATAAACAGCTAGTGATATTGATAAAATCTACCTTTATTTTCCTGACTCAGACCATAGGGACGAACACTCTGGCTGGGATGCTGTCTGGCACAGGGTATGAGTCAGGCATTGGCATCATTGGTGGAATGATTTTCCAAACCAAATGTGCCTGAAAACATTCTATTTAATGCCCTTGAGAGCACTAATGTCCTGAAAAGCCTCTGTCTCCTTAAAAACATTCTGTGTTAATTAGGCAACAACAGGTTTCACTGAAAGCTTTTGATGGAACTTTTTACCTTTACTCTTAGCTCTTTTAGCCAAATTCCTTGTAGGTTTTTGTTTCAGTTGTATTTTCTTGGCCAAACACAGTTTTTCTCCATTACTTCAAAAGCTAGCTGCTGCCTCAATTTTGATGACAGGCTTCCTTGGGTATCTTAATTCCTACTCTTTTCTAGTGACAACATACATTCAAGCCCAGTCTTTTGATGTTCCTCTTCTTTGAACATGAGAGTGATGCTGTAGAAGCAGTGTTGTAGAAGACCCCCTCCTGGGTGTGAGTGGGTCCAGGTGTGGTGTAGACTCAGATGGTTCTGGGACTTTAGATAAATCCTTTCTCTTGTTGATTGGTGGGGACTGCACACTGGACCAATGGAGCAGATCTGGCCCAAGATATTCTTGGGAAGGCCCAAGACTTCCTAAAAAGTGATATATATATATACATATATATGTATGTATATATATATACTTTCCAGCTCACTGTATCCTTTTCATATCTCCACCTGACCTGCTTCATACATTTATACTGTCTTTGTGGTCCTTATGGGCATGTGCTTCTGAATCTTGATTTTTTTGTCATTCATTCTTGGTATTTGGGGGGCTGTGGATCCTCTTGAGAATCAGTGAAAACTATTCTCTTCCTAAAATGACTCACATATCTCACATAGACAAAATTTTGTATATAATTTCATGGTACTTAGAAAACATTTTGGATCCATCCATAGGTGAGCCCCTTCATTTAAATGATCTCAGAGACCTCTTAGTGTCCTGTGGTTGGGAGATTCTTGACAATCCTCTGCTTCTCTGGGGTGCAACACACTCAGTCACAGTTGTCCACAATTACCCAGGTGGTTATTGTGATGTCACAGCCCATGCAGAACAAGCATAAGGGGAGTTGGGTTGAAGGTCCTGGTACTTATCCCAGAGACTCAGGAAAGTCTTGACTTCTGCCAGATCCTGGATGAACACTGAACACAGGCATTGCTATTGAACTGTTTCCTGTCCTTGTAAAGAAAAAAGACATTTCCTAAGGGACAAGCCTCTTTTCAACCACATTCAGTGTCAGAAGGGGAAGAGGGTTCTCCAGGAGGCCAGAATCAGCATATGGCTGCTTACCCCTACAAGCTGTTGATTATTTTCATTAAAACTCACCGTTGTGACCAGAGGAAGAAGTTCTTTTGGTGGCTCCCTCCCAGGGGCAAGGTGAAGAGCTAGGTTTTACTGGAATACCCCCCACCTTCCAGTGAGGCTGGATAATGAGCAACATGGAGTCAAGAAGAGCAGCAAGTTTGTTCTAGTCCTCTACAATCATAATGATGGCTGGCATCTGTCTACTGCTTATCTGATGTAAAATAGTCATAAGCCTATGAGATAGGTCTCATGATTCCTGCTTTATAAATATGGACACTGAACCTCAGAGAGGTAGGGTGATTTGGCCACACAGCTCAGTGGGAATGGGTCAGGCCAGTCTGACTCTGTCCTGTAAGTTTTTTTTTTTTTAATTTTATTGATTTATTTATTTGACAGAGAGCACAAGCAGGGGGAGCAGCAGGTAGAGGGAGAGGGAGAAGCAGGCTCCTGGCTGAGCAGGGAGCATGATGCAGGTCTCGATCTCAGAACCCTGGAATCATGACCTGAGCTGAAGGCAGATTCTTTAACCACTGAGCCACCCAGGCACCCCTGTCCTCTGAGTTCTTATCTGTGAAGCTGAGAGTTGCTGGGTATGTGAGTGGGCGAGTGACTCAGGCTCCCCATCCCACAGTGAGTCATACTTGGTTGTGGAGGGAGGAGGAGAGGAGGCTATGATGCCGCCCAACGCCTGCAACATCTCCTCACAAAGCCAGCACCACAAAACAGCAACTGAGGCTGGGAGGAGGAAGGGGCAGCCCTCACTACTACCAATCTTCCCCCTTGACAACCCTTCTTGATCTCATCAGCCCTGAACCCCCACTGAGGCCTAACTCAGTAGTCCCCTAGGAGAGCTCAGAAGGAGCTTGATAAAGAATGGGAAGCAGACACTCAATCTAGACTCACCCTCTGAAGGTGTGAAAATCCTTGGCTCTGACTCAATAAACAGTTAAGTTAGCACTTTTAACTCTCCAGATCTCATTATTTCATTTTCTCCTGAAATGACCCTGGGGCATTGCACATTTATTTCATCCACTTTTCAGTTTGTATGTTACATTTCACACACACAAAAAGGTCAAAGAATACGTATCTGCAATTCAAGCAGGGTAGCTGGTATTTTCCCTTTTTGCAGGTAGGGAAACAGAGGCACAGGAGTTATATGATTTGAATGAACAGGGTTGCCACATCCAATTGTGCAGGTTTTTCACTGTATAAGGAACTTAGCAGGGGGGTAAATAGAGCTGAAATATAACCTATGCCAGAGAGCCAAGCTGTCCATGGGCTGCAGGTACCTGGGAGAAGTGGCACCTTTCTCTGTTTTTTAGGAAATGTAAGTCTAGATGCAGCCTAGTGCCCAGCATGGGGAGATAGGTCAGTGGCATTGCTGGGAAGAGAGGTCAGGTCTGTAGACTCATGCAGCTCCTTTATCATACCCACTAACCATGCCCTTTGTCCCTATCCGACTTCAATTATCCTTGGTCTCTGTGTATAAACTGCCCACCCTGCCTTCTAAATTCATTAGCCTTGGGGAGAGAAAGAAAAAAGAATATGCAAAGGGAGGTCAAGTGGAAGTGAAAACAAATGTAATGGGCTTTAGAAAAACATCAGTGGCTTACACAGGCAGG
This sequence comes from Taxidea taxus jeffersonii, assembly GCA_003697995.1. NCBI lineage: Eukaryota > Metazoa > Chordata > Mammalia > Carnivora > Mustelidae > Taxidea > Taxidea taxus. The sequence goes on from ML110452.1 coordinate 43,312, forward strand.
GTAAAGTGGTATGCAGAGAGGAAGATGGGATTTTTCTCTTCCTGAGGCTCTTCAGGAGGGAGGGGTGAGGGCTGCTAGCTTCTCTTTATTGATGCCATTGGGTTCCTGGCCCAATGACCAATTCAGCTAAAAGGACTTGCTTTAATGGATAATTTTGTGATTTCTTTTTAACTCCCTGTTTCCCTGGAATAGGTTTCTTCACTCCCTCTTGGTTAAATTTCCTCAGTGTTTCTTCTCTCCTATCTGCTGCTTCCTTTAGACTAGAGTCTCCCTAGCCCTCATTTCCATTCCCTCCAGACTTCTGCCCTCTTGACAGACAATGGTGTCCCTGGATGGTGGGATTTCCTGTGGACTCAGAGTCTCTGGGATCTGGAAGTGGGAGTGCAGTACTTCCCTGGTGGTATGGACAATGGAGGATTGTGCTCGCCTTCGCCGCAGACTTTCCTAGCTCAGGTTCATTCATATTTCACATCTAGGTATGAGTTCTTACTTCTTCCAGCCTAGAATTTGTCTCTCTGCCCAGCAGTATCCAGATTCCTCTGAGGAGTTTTTTCTCTCCCAACATTTGTTGCCTTAGGGGGAGGTCTGTTTTAGATGACAGAGCCTTTCTCTCCCCACCATGGTTTGCTGAGTTTGGCCAATGGAACATGACGTCTTGGGAGTCCTAAGACTCAGAGCAGATGACACACAGAAAGGATGACTGGTGTCCCACGCAGGTAGTTCAGATGCGAGAAAATTCTGTGCTTCCTGATGCCCATCTCCTAGCATTGTGTAACCCTCTTGTTTCCTGCCCTTCCCAAGTCCACTGTTCCACAGATTCAACAAGTGTCCAGAGAACCTCAGCAGATTCCCTCTGTTTTTTTTGCTCACAGCCAAGAACCCTGTCTTAGCTTGGGCTGCCATAACAAAATACCACAGACAGGGTGGCTTAAACAACAGACATTTATTTCTCACCGTTCTGGAGGCTGGGAAGTCCTTGACCTTGGCAGATTCAGTTCTGGCTTGCAGTGGCTGTCTACTTGTGTGCTCACATGATCTCTTCTTTATGTGCAATTGGAGAGAGCTCTCTTGTCTCTTTCTCTTCTTCTAAGGGTGCTAGCCCCATCCTGGGGGCTCCATTCTCCTGATCTAATCTAAACCTAATTATCTCCAAAAACCACACCTCCTAATACCATCATATGATGGAGTAAGTTAGGGTTTCACCATAAGAATTTTGGGGGGACACAAACATTCAGTTCAAAAAGGACCAAGACTGATCCAACCACCAAAGTTAGGGGCTTAGAGTGTTATAGCTGCCCAATAGTAAACAGTTTCACTGCCATTTTGCTGAAGGCTTATTCTGAGGAAAAGAGACTATGAGCACAGCTTTTAGACAGTGCAGCCATTTCTCCTGCCCTTCACAAAGGGAATTTTCCCCAGAACTGGCTGCCTGAAGGCAGTACTTCCCTAACTCCCACCTTAAGACAGATACCCACACACTTGTATTATTAGGAGGAACTCAGCAGGTGGTAACAATGATAATAAGCTTAAGGAATCTTTATAAGGATTAAAACTCAAGTTCTCTTTGATCCTGTGGGATCAAACTCCTGTCTGGGAATTTCCCAACTGTGCTGCTGTGGGCAAGTTACTAAATCGTCCATGCCCCCATGTTCTCATTGGAAGTACACAATACCTATATCTCAGGAATTTTGTGACAGTTAAATGAGATAATAAACATAAGGTGCTTAGTATATTTCATTATATATAAATGCTCTAATATGAACGACTATCTGGGTACTCTGCACTGGTTGTGGGGCATGTTGACCTTCAGGGGCTGCCCTCTACAGCTGTTCTCTTAGCCTCTCTACTTCTGAGGAGAAAGTCCCACTCCTTTAGCCCCTGGGAGCTTCAGGAGCTTCTCTGTGACTTCTTGGTTTTTTTCACTCACTCATAAATTTCTCTAGGTACTTGCTTCTACAACCCACCTCCTCCAGGAAATGTTCTCTGAATAGTTGACAGCACAGTGATGACTCTCCCCAGAGATGCAGCCTACTCCACCTGTCAGGAGGAGAGGGAGGAAGCTCCTGGGCAACTTTTTACTGTAGTGCTATAGGATTCTAATGCAAATTCATAGACTCTTAGAACTCAGAATTTCAAGTAACATCAAAGAATCACCTACTTCACTAAAGACAGACTCATATTATGGCTGAGATCATGTGGATATAGTGAGGTCACATGGCTGGAGCCAAAAGGGGACCTAGAATTGGGTCTCCCTTCTCTTGGTCAGAAGCATTGCTAGAAGAGTCATTCTCTCCCCAAGCAACCCCATTCTCCAAAACCAGCGTGGCTTTCATCCTCTCTCTTTTTTTGTGTGAGAGCAAGGGTCAGTTTCTACGATATGTAATGTGCAATTGGATCATTAACAGGATGATGGAGGGAACCTAGAAGAGATTATGGGTGTGGTGGATAGGGGAGGGGAATATTTCTTGACTTCCTCTCCCACAACCAAGCCCTGCTCACTGACTGCTAAAACCTGATTCTGCCCTCCCCTTGCATGGTGTGCACCATTCCCAGCATCCTGGTGTTTCTTTACAAAGCAGGTTAGCCTCCCATTGGCATCACTGCTTCCATAATTATAATTGGCCCCCAAATTTTGAACCTCAGTCTATCTGTTTGATTTCTCTCTCAGTCTCACCACAAGCTCAGGACTTAAATAATTTATTTAAAGGGTACAAATTCACAGTTTATAGATGCTATTAAAAAAGCCAAGCTTTTCTTGTCTCCCTAAATGCAAGGAGAGCACTTATTCAGGACTCGGGACATTTCTTGCTGGTTTTTCTCCACTTAGAGCGTTTATATACAGGTTGAACATTTTTCAGATGTTAGATTTTCATTCTTTTGTGAATTAAAGCAAGATGTTAACTTGGTTTGGAGTCTCTGGTGTGTATAAGGGCCACATTTTAAAGTGTTAACAGACTCTTTAATAAAAGATGAGAGAAAGCAAGTGGCAGTGAAGACGTTCTTTTTTTTTTTTTTTCCAGTTAAGGAACTTGGAATTCTGAACATTTACATGTAAAATTCAGCTGCAGCATATCTGGATATAAATAATACATTGAAATTTTTATGTAGTTAAGCATTACAGGAGTCGGACAAGCTCTGTAAGGATTTGCATTTAATTCTGTTTTTAAAAAAATGTGTTAACTAAAAATAAACTAATTTCAGGCATAAAAAGTAACTAAGACAGTAGGAGAATTCGCAATAGAAAATGATCTGTTTAAATTAGTGCTCTGTATCTTAAACCATTCATAGGATTAATTAACCATTCACAGGGAGAAGGTCACCCTAGGGATGGGAGGAGGATGCTGCTCTGAATTGCAAACCAGAACATTGGTTGTGGCCTTCAGATGTGTTCCATCTTACTCCTCCATGGCCCTTCACAGACCCAGCTGTCTTTTTGTTAAGAAATGCTAGAGAAATGTTCCTGCAGCCAGAGAGGCCACAGATGTGGGCAAAGACAGGAGGTGAGAGGAAAGGAAGAGAACAGGAACATCTGGAGACTCCACTTCCTTTGTATTCACCTTCACCTTGATTCATCATTTGGGGCTTCTTCCTTCTTGGAGTAGGGCACTTCCTTTTTTTTTTTTTTTTTTAATGTTATATTAGTCACCATACAGTACACCATTAGTTTTTTTAATTTAATTAAATTTAATTTTTTTCAGTGTTCCAAAATTCATTGTTTATGCACCACACCCAGTGCTCCATGCAATACATGCCCTCCATAATACCCACCACCAGGCTCACCCAACCCTCAACCCCGCTCCCCTCAAAACCCCTCAGCTTGTTTCTCAGAGTCCACAGTCTCTCATGGTTTGTCTCCCTCTCTGATTTCCCTCAACTCACTTCTCTCCATCTCCCAATGTCTTCAATGTTATTCCTTATGCTCTATAAATAAGTGAAACCATACAACAATTAACTCTCACTGCTTGAGTTATTTCACTCAGCATAATCTCTTCCAGTCCCATCCATGTTGATACAAAAATTGGGTATTCATCCTTTCTGATGGAGGCATAATACCCCATTGTATATACGGACCACATCTTCTTTATCCATTTGTCCATTGAAGGGCATCTTGGTTCTTTCCACAGTTTGGCGACTGTGCCATTGCTGCTATGAACATTGGGGTACAGATGGCCCTTCTTTTCATTACATCTGTATCTTTGGGGTAAATATTCAGTAGTGCAATTGCATGGTCATAGGGTAGCTTTATTTTTAATTTCTTAAGAAATCTCCACACTGTTTTCCAGAGTGGCTGCACCAACTTGCATTCCCACCAACAGTGTAAGAGGGTTCCCCTTTCTCCACATCCTCTCCAACACTTGTTATTTGCTGGCTTGTTAATTTTGGCCATTCTAATTGGGGTAAGGTTGCTATCTCATGTGGTTTTGATGTAAATCTCCTTCATGGATAATGATGATGAACATTTTTTCATGTGTCTGTTAGCCATTTGTATGTCTTCTTTGGAGAAGCATCTATACATGTACATCTATACATGTCCTCTGCCCATTTTTTGACATGATTATCTGTTTTGTGGATGTGGACTTTGAGGAGTTCTTTATAGATCCTGGATATCAGCCCTTTATCTGTATTGTCATTTGCAAATATCTTCTCCCATTCCATGGGTTGCCTCTATGTTTTGTTGACTGTTTCCTTTGCTGTGCAAAAGCTTTTGATCTTGAAGTCCCAAAAGTTTATTTTTGCTTTTGTTTCCTTTGCCTTTGGAGACATATCTTGAAAGAAGTTGCTGTGGCTGATGTTGAAGAGGTTACTGCCTATGTTCTCCTCTAGGATTTTGATAGAATCCTGTCTCACATTGAGGCCTTTTATCCATTTCGAGTTTATCTTTGTGTATGGTATAAAAGAATGGTTGAGTTTTATTCTTCTACACATAGCTGTCTAATTTTCCTAGCACCATTTATTGAAGAGACTGTCTTTTTTCCCCCGCTGTATATTTTTTCCGGCTTTTTCAAAGATTATTTGACCATACAGTTGTGAGTCCATTTCTAGGCTCTCTACTTTGTTCCACTGGTCCATGTGTCTGTTTTTGTGCCAGTACCATGCTGTCTTGGTGATCATAGCTTTGTAGTAAAGCTTGAAATCAGGCAATGTGATGACTCCAGTTTTGTTTTTCTTTTTCAACATTTCCTTAGCAATTCGGGGTCTCTTTTGGTTCCATACAAATTTTAGGATTGTTTGTTCCAGCGCTTTGAAAAATGCCAGTGGAATTTTGATCAGGATGGCATTGAAAGTATAGATTGCTCTAGGCAGTATAGACACTTTAACAATGTTTATTCTTCTGATCCATGAGCATGGAATGGTCTTCCATCTTTTTGTGTCTTCTTCAATATCTTTCATTAATGTTCTGTAGTTCCTCGAGTACAGATCATTTACCTCTTTGTTTAGGTTTATTTCCAGGTATCTTATGGTTCTTGGTGCTATAGTAAATGGAATTGATTCTCTAATTTCCCTTTCTGTATTTTCATTGTTAGTGTATAAGAAAGCAACTGATTTCTGTACATTGATTTTGTATCCTGCCACATTACTGAATTGCTGTATGAGTTCTAGTAGTTTGGGAGTCTTTTGGGTTTTCCATATAAAGTATCATGTCATCTGCGAAGAGAGAGAGTTTGACTTCTTCATTGCCAATTTGAATACCATTTATTTCTCTTTGTTGTCTGATTGCTGTTGCTAGGGCTTCTAATACTATGTTGAACAACAGTGGCGAGAGTGGGCATCCTTGGCAGGTTCCTGATCTCAAAGGAAATGCTGTCAGCTTTTCCCCATTGAGAATGATAATTCACTGTGGGTTTTTCATAGGTAGGTTTTAGGTACATTTTATGAAGTTGAGGAATGTTCCCTCTATCCCTATACTTTGAATCATTTTAATCAGGAATGGATGCTCTATCTTGTCAAATGCTTTTTCTGCATCAATAGAGAGGACCATGAGGTTCTTCTCTCTTCTCTTATCAATTTGTTTCATCACACTAATTGATTTGTGAATGTTGGACCACCCTTGCATCCCAGGGATAAATCCCATCTGGTCATGGTGGATAATCTTTTCAATGTACTATTGGATCCTATTAGCTAGGATCTTGTTGAGAATCTTGGCATCCATATTCATCAGGGATATTGGTCTGAAATTCTCCTTATTGGTGGGGTCTTTGCTTGGTTCTGGGATCGGGGTAATGCTGGCTTCATTGAAAGAGTCTGGAAGTTTTCCTTCTGTTTCTATTTTTTGAAGCAGCTTCAGAATAGGTATTATTTCTTCTTTGAATGTTTGGTAGAATTTCCAGGGAATCTGTCTGGTCATGGACTCTTGGTTTTTGGGAGGTTCTTGATCACTACTTCAATCTCGTTACCAGATATTAGTCTGTTCAGTTTCTTCCTGATTCAGTTTTGGAAGTTTGTAGGTTTCCAGGAATGTATCCATTTCTTCTAGGTTGCTTAACTTATTGGCATATAACTGTTGATAATAATTTCTGATGATTGTTTCTATTTCCTTGGTGTTAGTCATGATCTCTTCCCTTCCGTTCATAAAAATTGGGGTCCTCTTTCTTTTCTTTTGGATTAGTTTGGGTAATGGTTTATCAATCTTATTGATTCTTTCAAAAAACCAGCTTCTAGTTTCATTGATGTGTTCTACTGTATCTCTAGTTTCTATCTCATTGATCTCTGCTCTAATCTTGAATTTCCCTTCTTGTGTGTGGGGTTGGCTTAATAAGTTGTTGATTCTCCAGTTCTTTAAGGTGTAAAGAGAGCTGATGTATTCTGGATTTTTCAGTTCTTTTGAGTGAGGCTTGGATGGCTATGCATTTCCCCCTTAGGACCACCTTTGTCCTATCTCATTGGTTTTGGACAAAAGTGTCTTCATTCTAATTGGTTTCCATGAATGGCTTGAGTTCTTCTTTGATTTCCTGGTTGATCCAAACATTCTTTTTTTTTTGATCCAAACATTCTTAAGCAGGTTAGTCTTTAGCTTCCAAGGGTTTGAATTCCTTCCAAATTTTTTCTTGTGGTTGAGTTCCAGTTTCAAAGCATTGTGACCTGAGAATATGCAGGGAATAATCTCAATCTTTTGGTATTGGTTGAGCCCTGATTTGTGACCAATATGTGATCTATTTGGGAGAAAGTTCCATGTGTGCTCAAGAAGAATGAATATTCTGTTGTTTTAGGGTGGAATGTTCTGTATTTTTCTATGAAGTGCATTTGGTCCAATATGTCATTCAATGCTCTTGTTTCTTTATTGATTTTCTGCTTGGATGATCTATTACTGAGAGTGGTGTTTAAGACCCCCTACTTTTAATGTATTCATATCAATATGACTCTTTATCTTGATTAACACTTGGCTTATGTAGTTGGCTGCTCCCATATTGAGGACATAAATATTTACAATTGTTGATCTTCTTGGTGGATAAAACCTTTAAGAATGATGCAGTGTCCTTCTGTATCTCTGACTACAGTCTTTAGTTTAAAATCTAATTTATCTGATATGAGAATCACTACCCCAGCCTTCTTCTGATGCCCATTGGCATGAAAGATGTTTCTCCATCCCTTCACTTTCAGTCTGGATGTATCCTTAGGTTCAAAATGGGTCTCTTGTAGACAACATATGGACAGGTCCTGTCGTTTTATCCAATCTGCAACCCTATGCCGTTTTATGGGAGCAATTGGGCCGTTCATATTGAGAGTGATTATTGAAAGATACGTTTTTATTGACATGTTGCCTGTGAAGTCCTTGTTTCTATAGAATGTCTCTGTGAATTTCTTAACCCACTGAGCCACCCAGGCGCCCCCCTCTTTTTTCTTTTAAGATTATTTATTTATTTATTTATTTGGCAGAGAGAGAGAGAGAGAGATCAATCACAAGTAGGCAGAGAGGTGGGCAGAGAGAGAGGGTAGAAGTAGGCTCCCTGCTGAGCAGAGAGCCCAATTCAGGGCTCAATCCCAGGACCCAGGGATCATGACCTGAGCCAAAGGCAGAGGCTTAACAAATTGTCTCTGTAAATTTCTGTTCTATGTCACTCTTGCATTCTTTCTTTTTTTAAGAACCCCCTTAATATTTCTTGTAGTGTTGGCTTGGTGGTCACATACTCTTTTAAACCTTGCTGGTATTGGAAGCTCTTTATCTCTCCATCCATTTTGACATTTTGAATGTCAACTTTGCTGGATAAAGTATTCTTGTCTGCATGTCCTTCTCATTTAGTGCCCTGAATATGTCTTGCCAGCCCTTTCTGGCTTGCCAGGTTTCTGTGGACAGGTCTGATGTTATTCTGATGGACCTTCCTCTATACATAGGAAATCTCTTTCCCCTAGTTGCCCTCAAAAGCTCTTGTTTCAAATTATGATTCATCAGTCTCACAATCAAGTGCCTCATTAATCTTGGGGGGTATTCTTTCTACCTCTAGGACATGAATGCTTGTTCCATTCCCCCAACTGTGAAAATTTTCATGGAGAATTTGTTCAACTATATCTTCTAGTCTTCTTTCTTTCTCCTCCCCTTCTGGGGTTCCAATAATTCTGATGCTGGAACATTTCATGGTGTCATTTATTTCTCTAATTCTGTTTTCACAGTTTTAAGTTGTTTCTTCCATGCCTTCTCCTGATCCTTCTTTTCTATCAGTTTGTCTTCTAGATCACTAATTCTATCTTCTGCTTCAGTTACCCTAGCTGTTAGGGTATTTAGATTAGATTGGATCTCATTGATAGCATTTTTAACTTCTTCCTGGGCAGCTTTCACTTCTGCTCTTAGCTATTCCACGTTGTCACTAATGTTTTTCTTCAACCTAGCCATTGCCTGGATAATTGTTACCCTGAATTCCCTTTCTGACATACTGTTTATGTCCATATCCAATAGCTCTGTTGTAGAGGGCACAGTCTCTGAACTTTTCCTCTGTTGGGTGTTCCTCCTCCTTGTCATTTTGGTGAGAGGTGTTTGAGGGGATGTATAGCTGAATATATCAAACACGATCCAGGCAAGGTGCACCCTGAAACGCTTTGGAACAATTGGAAGTCACCACCAAAAAGGAAGAAAAAAGATGAAAAAAGAGAGAGAGTAAAGAGAAGACTCAGGCAGAATGAGCCCCCAAAGTAAGATTTATAAGGTATACAAACAAAAATGGGCAAACAAAAAGACCGACAAAAGTAAATGACAAAAGAAAAAAAAGAAGAGAACCCTGCAAAAATGAAACCCAAGGATAAGATTTATATAACACCAGAACAAAAACAAATGCACAGAAACACTAACAGAAGAAAAAGATGGGAGAGTGGTTATGAATCCTTGATGTAGGCCAGGAAGGTTATTTTGATTCTTTCTGGGTGTATCTTGATATCTTTGTTAATGGTCTCAACTTTCTAGAGATAAAGGGACATTAAAACTGGTTTATATGTAGGGGTAGTGTTGATTAGGGAAAGAGGATTATCTTGAAGCTTATATCTATATGTATATTTAAAAAATAGAAAAGAAAAAAACACAGGTATATGTATGAAAAAAGCTCAAGTTAAAAGGTTATTTTGGAAAATGTTGTACTAAACCTCTAGTTGTAATGGTAAGTAGGTTAAAAAAAAACTAAAAAGAATAAGAATCATGAGAATGAATTTAAAAAAAGTTGTATCTATGAAATATATGGGTTTTAGGGCAATACCGGGAGCTTAATATATTGCTTTCCCCTGATGTTGGGGTTTTACAGTTCTTTTTTAAAAATTATTTATTTATTTCTTTGACAGAGATCACAAGTAGGCAGAGAGGCAGGCAGAGAGAGTGGAGAGTCCAATGTGGGGCTCGATCCCAGGACCCTGGAATCATGACCTGAGCCGAAGGCAAAGGCTTAACCCACTGAGCCACCCAGGCGCCCCAGGGTTTTACAGTTTTATGAGGGCCCTGTGGTTATTGTCCCCTTGTTCTTTTGGCTTGCCTTCTGGGGGAGGGGCCTGCTACTTGTTTTTCAGGCAGTCTTGCTTGGGTTGAGTCCTCCTGCCCCTTATTAAGCGGCTGGGCTCTGTAAAAAGTGGTTTTTCAGGGTTTTGTTTCTGGAGGTTTTTTTTTTTTTCCTTTGGTGGCTTTTTGTGGCTTTTAAGAGGTTTAGTGGAAAGCAAACTGCACCCAGACCTCCATCTCAGAGAGAAGCCTCAGTCTGCTCCCCTCTGCGTGGTCCAGAACACACAGACGCCCCCTCTGCAAACTTGCTGAGCCATCCAATCTTCCACAGGCAGAACACATCCCCAGCCACTCTCTCAGGGGATGCCCAAAGCTCCCACTTGTCTCTGCACCCTGGTGCCACTAAAACTGCAAGCGATATTGGTCCAGGGAGCCCATTTTTGGTGGCTGCCTTTGCCGGGATTGCTGTCTGGGGTCCAGACCTCAGGTTGCCGCTGTGGGATCGTGACCAGAGATCATGCTGAATTCCTTCAGGCCTGGGCTGGGAGAGTCCAGACCCTTCACCAGTCCTAAGACCACTGGCTAGCTCTAGGATGGAGCTGTTTCAGGCACAGGCAGGGAGTGGGTCAGACCCCGGTCTCACAGTGAGCAAAAGTTCTAGGGAGCACAGGCTGGCACCATCACCAGACTCCCTCATGCGGGGGCAGGAGTTTGCCCAGCCAAGCTATGATGCCAGCTGTGCAACCCTGGGGGCTCCACCACATTCTCTCCCAGGTGGCCATCCTGGGACCATGGGCTTAGGCCCATGCCCATGACAGCCTAATTCCACTGGTTGCCCCTTAAGATTGTTTGCTCTTTTTGAGTGCCTTTAACCAGACTCTAAGTTAATGCTCATCCCCAACCACAGGGCACTTTCGTATTGGGGTATTAATTTCCAGTGGGTCACTTCTGGTGGCTCCCTCCCTGTTCTGTTTATCCTCTGATATTAGTCCAATCGTTCCTACTCTGCTTTATCTCTCCACTGGGTAGGGATCCAAAAGTGTATAATCCTACATCTCAGGCTGACTTCATGGGTGTTCAGAGTGTTCTGGTAGATAATTAGCTCACTTTAGGGGACCAGTTGAAATAGTGTCTCCTACTTCTTCACCACCTTACCCCTCCTCTCCAATGACATCATTAGTTTCTGATGCTGTGTTCAATGATTCATACTTCTGAGCCGTCATCCAACAGCTTCTGGGTGACCATATTTGCCTGCTTGGGCTGCCATAACAAATGCTACAGACTGGGTGGCTTAAACATCACACATATTATTTCTTACAGTCCTTGAGGCTGTAAGTCCAAGATCAGGGTGTTAGCAGGTGGATTTGCAGATGGCCATCTTCTCACCATGTCCTCACTTGGCCTATTCTCTGTGAGCAACATTCGGTGTATCTTCCTCTTCTTATAAAGACATGAATTATGTTGGATTAAGGCCCAACTATGACCTTATTTAACCTTAATTACCTCTTTAAAGGCCCTCTCTCTAAATACAGTTACATTATGGGTTAGGGCTTCATCATATGAATTTTGCAAAGACATCATTCAATCCATTGTAGTAATCATGGTCCCAATAGATGCTGAGTGTTTGTGTGTGTGTGTGTGTGTGTGTGTGTGTGTGTGTGTGTTAGTCCTTAGAAAGGTGGCTTGAATCCATCCTCTCTTTTCATTCCCCATGTGGCCTGCGTGAGTGTATTATACAACAATTCAGGTCTTGGTTTCTTCCTTTAATAAAAGGTGAAATTACAAAGTGATAATTCTGGGATTCAAGCTTACCTTTTGGACTCATACTCACTAGACACATATATTCCTAGGATTTA
>ML110452.1:55087-94046 GCA_003697995.1 Taxidea taxus jeffersonii
TACCTTTTGGACTCATACTCACTAGACACATATATTCCTAGGATTTAGATCCAGGTCACTCCCAGTTATACTCTAAGCTTACACAATAATAAATGTATACTCCAGACCTTATTTTGGGCACCAGACATGTAGTTGACCATAACCCAGCCCCTCTCATAAGGAACCCCACACAAGCAAAGCAAGGGCATCTATACATATAAGTGCTGGGTTAGAGGAAAGTAAAGATTCTTTCAAGGGGAACAGCTCCTTCTTAGTGTGATGGACGTAGCCTCACTTCATGCCATTCCCTGTGCCAGTGCCTTGTTAGCTTGGCACAGAGACAAATCATACCCTGTGCTCCAGATATGCATAGTTCTCACTATGGTATAGGTACTCTTTTTTTTTAATGAAGGTAAATTTTGTATAATATGAAATTCACTATTTTAAGCATTTTTTTTGATGCAAAGAGGTGATTTTTATTAAAGCACAGGGACAGGACCCATGGGCAGAAAGAGCTGCATTGTGATCATAAGAGGTGGCTCATTATATGTTTTCAAGTTGGGAGAGGGTTAGGGATAGCGTAAGTCTCTAAGGAACTTGGAAGCAAAGTTTCTAGGACCCCAAGGGGCTAGCTATTTTTGGGAAAAGGTCATTTATTACTGTCTAATAAAATCTCAGGCATGAGACCCTTTAGATGAATATTAGTGGGACATATGCTTGGGGGATGACTGCCAACATAGATCTTGGGGGATAGACATAAAGGAAGTTTCCAAACTTATTGTACAACAACCACCACTATCAAGTTCTAAACATTTCTATGCCCCCAAAACAAACCCTGTCACTCCCCATTCCACCTACCACCATCCCCTGGCAAATAGTAATCTCTGTTTCCTCTCTCTATGAAATTGCATATTCTGACATTTCATATAAGTGCTGTCATATAATATGTGGTTTTTAATGTCTGACTTCTTTCACTTAGCATAATGTTTTTTTTTAAAGATTTTTAAATTTATTTATTAGAGAGAGAGAGAGCCCGCGAGCACAGGCAGACAAGAGAGGCAGAGGGAGAAGCAGGCTCACCGCTGAGCAAGGAGCCCGATGCGGGACTCGATCCCAGGACGCTGGGATCATGACCTGAGCCGAAGGCAGCCGCTTAACCAACTGAGCCACCCAGGCGTCCCTAGCATAATGTTTTTAAGGATCATGTTGTAGCATACATCTGTACTTTGGTTCTTTTTATGCATGAATAATATTCTGTTTTGTTGATATACCACATTTTGGTTATCCATTTATTGGTTGATAGGCATTTGTGTTGTTTCCACTTTTTGGCTATTGTGAATAATGCTGCTATGAATGTTCATGTACAAGTTTTTTTTTTAAGTGTGTTTTTAATTCTCTTGGATTTATGCCTAGGAGTAGAATTTCTGGGTCATACAGTAACTCCATGTTTAATACTTTGAAGAACCACTACTTTTATTCTCACTTAACAGGTAAGGAAGTTGTAGAGCTAGGAATCCCACACAGGACTTCTCATTCCTGAGTCCATGCACCAACCCCCTCATGACACTGCCTTAGAGGTGATGTGGGAGCCAGCTTCTGAAGGATGAGAAGGGTGTTCTGGTCATATGTGTTAACTCCTAGATATATGAGAGAGCTTTTTGCATTTACACAGGGAGAAGTCATTGAGGACATCTACTTTGCATTTTTGTGGGATGAATTATCAAGGGACAAGTGGAAGGAGCCAAACCCCTAAGGGTCTTACATATCATGCTCAGAAGTTGAGTGCAGAAGGATCTTAAACAAAAGAACAAGTATGAAAAAATATATGTATATAAAACAAAAATGAAACCCACAACTCAAATGAAAAGGCAAACACACTGAGAAAAAATATTTGCAAGCCATACGACATTGGGTTAATAGCTTTGTTATATAAAGAACTCTTAAAACTGATTATGAAAACACTTAAACTGAACTAGATAAATGGGCTAAGGACATGAACAGATGATTCACAAAGTAAGAAATGCAAAGCAGTAAACAAACATATGGAAAAATGTGCAGCTTCCAGTATAATCAAAGACATGCAAATTTAAACAACAGTTAGAGAACCATTCTTTGCCTATCAGATTAGTAAATGTTTGTTAAAATGATAATAGCTGATTCTGGCAAGAGTGAGCTATAAGAGGAATTCCTGAACGTAAGTACATTCAAATCCTGGATGCCAAATGCTCCTTTTCCTTACCTTCTAATTCCGTAATTCCAGTTCTGGCAATCAATTCTCTCTGAAGCTGCATTTATATATTGTTTGCAATAAAGAAAACAATTGGAAATAAGAAGGCAGAAGGTACATACAGATGACCAAAGTTCAGAACATCATTTCCATGTGGACACCAGAAACATTGCTCCAGCCCAGACTTCTTTTTGGGGTTCCAGAACTACCCCAAGTTGAACTCTTCATTGTTTTCTCCAAATCTGATTCATCACATCTGTTTTCATCTTTTATTAATGGTATCACAGGCTAAATTGTAATCCAAGCTAAAAACTTGGAAATTATCGTTTCCTCCTTGCCAGTGTCTAAATATATGTGTCCCCCAAGTCCCCAAATTCATATGTTGAAATTCTAACTCCCACAGATGATGGTATTAGGAGGTAAGGCCTTTGGAAAGTTTTTAAACCATAAGGGTGGAGGCCTCATGAAAGGGATTAGGGCCTTATGAAAGAGACACCACAGAGATCCCTAGCCCTCTCCACTATGTGAGGACGCTGTGAGAAGGTTTTTTTTATGAATCAGAAAGTAGGCCCTTACCAAGCACCAAATCTGGTGACACAGCCATCCTGGGTTTCCAGTCTCTGGAACTATAAGAAAGAAATTCTGTTATTTATAAGCCACTAGTCTGCAGTATTCTGTTATAGGAGCTTGAAACGGCTAACACAACTCTCCTCACCTTCATTTAAGCTATTTACCTCAAATTTTGTCAATTATACAGCAGGAAGCTTCTTTGTATTTTTTTTTCGTTATTCTATTTTATTTTAATTCCAGCATTGTTAACATACAGTGTTTATTAGTTTCAGGTATACAATATAGAAGCTGCTTGAATCCATTTCTCTCAACTTCTTTCTAGTTGCCATTGCTTTAAACCATCCCTTATATTTTCACTCTGAATTGTTACTAGTCTCCTAGCATAGGCCATTCACCTGGGGGGATGTTGAGTAAGAGGGAAGGGTCATATTGAGGAGAGAGATATGAGCAAGGCTTCAACAGTGTGTCTGAGATTTTTCTTATTTTTTAGAAGACCTGAAACAAATTTCCCCAAAGTTTAAGGTTTACTGACTCTGATATGGACAAGATGTTCATTACATTCTCTGTTTTTCTCTGTATCTTGAATATTTAATAATAAAATTTTTTCAAGTCTCTTATCTCATCTCTTTTCTGGAAGTTCCCCTACATTCATATCCTTCCTTCACAATTCCACTAAATATTTTAGGAATAAGAAAGTCTAATCTTGTCATTCTCTACTTGAAAACCTCCATTATATTAATTTCCCATTGCTTACAGAATAAAATCTGAATTTATTAGCTTGACACAATGGGCCCTCCACATCCTATGCCCAAGCCATGCTGAACTTTATAGGTCCCCAAACCCTAACCCAAATGACTCTAGAACCTACTCATACCTCTGCACATGTCCTGCCTTGCTTGTCTACCTCCATCTCCCCATCTGGTAGATCAACTCACTTTTTAAAGTCAAGATCCAACATCTGTTCCAGAGGAAAGCTTCCTCTGAATGTTATCTAAGTAGAAGTTGGTCATTCCTTCTCAAAAAATTTTCTTCATGACATTTATCACTGCTCTTACCACATTGTTCTGAAATCTTTTTTTTTTTTTTTTTCACTGTTTCTTCTAACAGACCACAGGCTCCTCAGGGAGAAGCTGGTGTCCTTTTCATCTTTGTAAGTCCCTGACTGAGTGCAGTGCCAAGAACATCAGGACCCCTTCCAGTGCTGTTAAAATGGAAAAATAATAAAAATAAAATAAAGATAAAAATAAGAGAGCCAACATGCACTGGATCATGAGAATTTCCCCCTACAAAGGAGATTTGAAAAGTGAGGACAGAAGTGTTTGTAAGAGATGCAGTTTGGATAACACATAGAGTCAGTAATTAGAGACTACTGTTAGAAATAATCTCATCCAAGGAAAGAAGGCAGGGTAGAAATCAAATGTTTGAAGGCAATCTGTGAGGACAGATTCCCAGTCTGGACTAACCAGGCATGCCGCTGGCCCTTAGTAATATAATGAATACTATAACTTACATACCTGCACTTTAGAATTGAGATATTCATTCCCCCAGCTGTTGGGAGTATGGCAGCTATTGGCTCTCAGTTGTGTCACTCTCTGGGAATTGCTCCCAGCCAAAGAAAGCTGTCTTCCAAGTTCATGTCCCTTCAGAAAGGCATCTCCCATCCAATGACTGTTCAATGAAGGAGTATAAATGTCCAGCCCACTTACCTTGAGACTGAACAACACTAAAGGGCCCTCCCTGTACCAGAGCTCCACATGGGGCCAGCTGAGGGCTTTTTTGGTATTCACAACAGAATTCAGCTTCTTCTCTTACTCATTCCCACTTCCTTCACTCCCAAATATGTGTCAATTCCTAAGTCACCTTCTAATAAATACATTTCCAGCATGCAAAGCTCCATCTCAGTCTCTGTTTCCCGGGGAAATGATCTAAGACAAATCTTCCCAAGCTTAAAATTTCCATCACAGTGTTTCCACTAGTTTGGAAGATGCTTCCTTGGACACAACTGCCAAGATCAACTCCACAGATTCTTGAAGTTTCTTTTGTCATTTTTGGAATTCCGTTAGTGGCCCAAGGTCACTGCCAAATGGTCACACTCCCTCATCTACAACCTGATTGATTTTTTTGGTATTGGAGTCATATTTTATTTTCTCTTTTAAAATTCTGAAATTAAAATAGATTTAGTGATAAATTAGGAGCAGACAGAGAATGTTAACATTTTTGTCTCTATTAGCTAACTTTTAAAGGAAAAGTTAAAGTCTTTATTCCTTTAAAGGAAAGATGGCTATAGCCAGACATATTTTTGTTCTAGTTAGCGGAGTAGAGGGATGAGAGTCTGTTTACTCCAGATCAGTGAAAGTCACTGAGGATAAGGCTGTGGTTTGGGAAAGGGGGTCAAACTATGTTTGAAATGTTTAATATGGAGAATGTTTGAAATTTTTAATACATGGACCAGGATGCCAACCGTTTATCTGAAATAGCAAATGAGGAGTTAGTCAGACATCCAACCATTGTGGTGTTTGCACTTGAATGTTCTATGCCAACAATGCATTTCCCTTGCTTTGAGGTTGTGGAGGGCTAAGGGGTGGAGGTGGGGGGTCAGGGGGGCATTGGAAGGCACTTAGAGTTTGTGGGAGTGTTCTTTTTAGAAGGACAGACCCTTCCTTTCTTCCTTCCCTTCATTTTTTCTTTAGAATTGACATGACTTCCTGTGTCTCTAATCTTCCTGGGACCTGGTTCTCACTTTTGACCCCCAACTCCAGCAGGGTCCTTTCTCATGTAGCTTCTGTCTCTTCATCTACATTTCTGTTCATGTTGTGGCAAATTTTCTTCAAATTCCTGTATTCATTGTTTCATAGGATTGTCTTTTAATATTTGTGAATTCATTTGGCAGGCAGACATTGCAATTATGAACAAGATTGACTATTAGGAGACACCCTCCCCCTTCCCACCTCCCTGGGAGCAACTGAATAGCACACCAAGCATTAAATCAAATGAGCAGTCATTAGCATCAGTTGTAAACAATTTACACTGCAGAACTCCTGCCATCTTGCCAAATGCCCTAAGAATTAGATGTGGATTCCAACTCACCTTGCTAATTAATTCAGAACAAGAAGATATCCCCCAAAGCAGTACTCTTTTCATACTGGTAGAGAGTAACACAGACATTTAAAAATGCTTGGAATATCCACCTTGCTATTTTTAGCTTTAGAAGATTTCTTTGCCAAAGACTGCTTCAAAATTTCCTCGCTTTCTGAGAAAAATAGTGTGCATGGAAGCATGTGGTTATTATTGCTGTTTCATTCATTTTTGAAACCCCATCACCTAGCATAGTTCTGGGCATTTTGTAAACACTCAGTTGTTATGATATTGAATTAAATCATAGAATCCTCCTCTAGTGCAATAGTCAATTCAGGATTTCACAGGGATAACTGAGATAAATTCTAGTACATTTCCAAGTATTCTTTAATTTAGGATGCTATAACAGAATGCCAGAGACTGGTTGGCTTATCAACAACAGAAATGTATTTCTTATCACTATGGAGGCTGAAAGTCCCAGCTCAAGGTGCCAGCCCAGGCAGGTTCTGGTGAGAACTCTCTTCTGGTTTGCAGGCTGTTAACTTCTTACTGTAACCTCATGGGATGGACAACAGAGAGGGGAAGCAAGCTCCCCGCTGACTCTTATAAGGGTACCAATCCCATCACAAGGGCCTCAGCCCCATGATGTCTTCTAATCCTGATTACTTCCCAAAGACCCCACTTCTTACACCATCTCATTGAGAGTGGAATTTTCAATATATAAATTTTGAGAGGAACACACAAACATTCAGTTTAGAGCACCTAGTGATGCTCATTCTATGTGCTTCTGTAATCAACTTTCTTTCTTTATTTATTTTTAATTTTATTTTTTTATTTATTTTTATTTTTACTTAAACATATAATGTAACCCCAACACCCCTCTCCCCCACCCCCCTCAGTTTGTTTTATGACATTAAGAGTCTCTTTTGGATTGTCTCCCTCCTGATCCCATCTTGTTTCATTTTTTCTTTTCCTACCCCCTTAACCCCAACCCCGTTGCATCTCCACTTCCTCATATCAGGGAGATCATATGATAGTTGTCTTTCTCCAATTGACTTATTTCGCTAAGCATAATACCCTCTAGTTCCATCCATGTCATCGCAAATAGCAAGATTTCTTTTCTTTTGATGGCTGCATAATATTCCATTGTATATATATACACCACCTCTTCTTTATCCATTCATCTGTTGATGGACATCTAGGTTCTTTCCATAACTTGGCTATTGTGGACATTGCTGCTATAAACATTCAGGTACACGTGCCCCTTCGGATCACTACATTTGTATCTTTAGGATAAATACCCAGTAGTGCAATTGCTGGGTCATAAGGTAGCTCTATTTTCAATTTTTTGAGGAACCTCCATGCTGTTTTCCAGAGTGGTTGTACCAGCTTGCATTCCCACCAACAGTGTAGGAGGGTTCCCCTGTCTCCACATCCTCGCCAACATCTGTCATTTCCTGACTTGTTCATTTTAGCCATTCTGACTGGTTTTGATTTGTATTTTCCTGATGCCCAGTGATGTGGAGCACTTTTTCATGTGTCTGTTGGCCATCTGGATGTCTTCTTTGCAGAAATGTCTTTTCATGTCCTCTGCCCATTTCTTGATTGGATTATTTGTTCTTTGGGTGTTGAGTTTGCTAAGCTCCTTATAGATTTTGGATACTAGCCCGTTATCTGATATGTCCTTTGCAAATATCTTCTCCCATTCTGTCAGTTGTCTTTTGGTTTTGTTAACTGTTTCCTTTGCTGTGCAAAAGCTTTTGATTTTGATGAAGTCGCAAGAGTTCATTTTTTCCCTTGCTACCCTTGCCTTTGGCATTGTTCCTAGGAAGAAGTTGCTGCGGCTGAGGTCGAAGAGGTTGCTGCCTGTGTTCTCCTCAAGGATTTGGATGGATTCCTTTCTCAATTGAGGTCCTTGATCCATTTTGAGTCTATTATCATGTGTGGTGCAAGGAAATGGTCCAATCTCATTTTTCTGCATGTTGTTGTCCAATTTTCCCAACACCATTTGTTGAAGAGGCTGTCTTTTTTCCATTGGATATTCTTTCCTGCTTTGTCAAAGATTAGTTGACCATAGAGTTGAGGGTCTATTTCTGGGCTCCTTATTCTGTTACATTGATCTATGTGTCTGTTTTTGTACCAGTACCATACTGTCTTGATGATGACATCTTTGTAGTAGAGCTTGAAGTCTGGAATTGTGATGCCACCAACTTTGGCTTTCTTTTTCAATATTCCTTTAGCTATTCAAGGTCTTTTCTGGTTCCATATAAATTTTAGGATTATTTGTTCCATTTCTTTGAAAAAATTGGATGGGATTTTAATAGGCATTGCATTAAATGTGTAGATAGCTTTAGGTAGCATAGACTTTTTCACAATGTTTATTCTTCCAATCCATGAGCATAGAACATTTTTCCATTTCTTTGCATCCTCAATTTCTTTCATGAGTATTTTATAGTTCTCTGAGTATAGATTCTTTGCCTCTTTGGTGAGGTTTATTCCTAGGTATCTTATGGTTTTGGGTGTAATTGTAAATGGGATTGACTCCTTAATTTCTCTTTCTTCTGTCTTGTTGTTGGTGTAAAGAAATGCAACTGATTTCTGTGCATTGATTTTATATCCTGACACTTTACTGAATTCCTGTACAAGCTCTAGCAGTTTTGGAGTGGAGACTTTTGGGTTTTCCACATATAGTAACTTATCATCTGCAAAGAGTGATAGTTTGACTTCTTCTTTGACGATTTGGGTGCCTTTAATTTCTTTTTGTTGTCTGATTGCTGAGGCTAGGACTTCTAGTAATGTGTTGAATAGCAGTGGTGATAGCGGACATCCCTGCCGTGTTCCTGACCTTAGTGGAAAAGCTCTCAGTTTTTCTCCATTGAGAATGATATTTGCAGTGGGTTTTTCATAGATGGCTTTGATAATATTGAGGTATGTGCCTTCTATCCCTACACTTTGAAGAGTTTTGATCGGGAAGGGATGCTGTGCTTTGTCAGATGCGTTTTCAGCATCTATTGAGAGTATCATTCTTTCTTTTGTTAATGTATTGTATCACATTGATTGATTTGCGGATGTTGAACCAACCTTGCTGCCCTGGAATAAATCCCACTTGGTTGTGTGAATAATCCTTTTAATGTACTGTTGGATCCTATTGGCTAGGATTTTGGTGAGAATTTTCACATCTGTGTTCATCAAGGATATTGGTCTGTAATTCTCTTTTTTGATGGGATCTTTGTCTGGTTTTGGGATCAAGGTGACGCTGGCCTCATAAAATGAGTTTGGAAGTTTTCCTTCCATTTCTATTTTTTGGAACAGTTTCAGGAGAATAGGAATTAATTCTTCTTTAAATGTTTGGTAGAATTCCCCTGGGAAGCCATCTGGCCCTGGGCTTTTGTTTGTTTGGAGATTTTTGATGACTGTTTCAATCTCTTTACTGGTTATGGGCCTATTCAGGTCTTCTATTTCTTCCTGGTTCAGTTTTGGCAGTTTATATGTCTCTAGGAAAGCATCCATTTCTTCCGGATTGTCAAATTTGTTGGCATAGAGTTGCTCATAATATGTTTTTATGATTGTTTGTATTTCTTTGGTGTTGGTTGTGATCTCTCCTCTTTCATTCATGATTTTATTTATTTGGGTCCTTTCTCTTTTCTTTTTGATAAGTCTGGCCAGGGGTTTATCAATCTTATTAATTCTTTCAAAGAACCAGATCCTAGTTTCATTGATTTGTTCTATTGTTTTTTGTTTCTATTTCATTGACTTCTGCTTTGATGTTTATTATTTCTCTTCTCTTGCTGGGTTTAGTCTTTCTTTGTTGTTCTTCCTCGAGCTCCTTTAGGTGTAGGGTTAGGTTGTATATTTGAGACCGTTCTCCTTTCTTGAGAAAGGCTTGTATCGCTATATATTTTCCTTTCAGGACTGCCTTTGCTGTGTCCCACAGATTTTGGACTGTTGTGTTTTCATTATCATTTGTTTCCATGTTTTTTTTCAATTCTTCTTTAATTTCCTGGTTGACCCATTCATTCTTTAGAAGGATGCTGTTGAGTCTCCATGTATTTGTGCTCTTTCCAAATTTCCTCTTGTGATTGAGTTCTAGCTTCAGAGCATTGTGGTCTGAAAATATGCAGGGAATGATCCCAATCTTTTGATACCTGTTGAGACCTGATTTATGACCCAGGATGTGATCTATTCTGGAGAATGTTCCATGGGCACTAGAGAAGAATGTGTATTCTGTTGCTTTGGGATGGAATGTTCTGAATATATCTGTGATGTCCATCTGCTCC
Source organism: Taxidea taxus jeffersonii (assembly GCA_003697995.1). Taxonomy (NCBI): domain Eukaryota; kingdom Metazoa; phylum Chordata; class Mammalia; order Carnivora; family Mustelidae; genus Taxidea; species Taxidea taxus. The sequence continues at coordinate 65,216 of ML110452.1, forward strand.
AGTGTGTCATTTAAGACCTTTATTTCCTTGTTGATCTTTTGCTTGGATGATCTGTCCATTTCAGTGAGGGGAGTGTTAAAGTCCCCTACTATTATTGTATTATTGTCAATGTGTTTCTTTGATTTTGTTATTAATTGGTTTATATAGTTTGCTGCTCCCATGTTAGGGGCATAGATATTTAAAATTGTTAGATCTTCTTGTTGGACAGACCCTTTGAGTATGATATAGTGTCCTTCCTCATCTCTTATTATAGTCTTTGGCTTAAAATCTAATTGATCTGATATAAGGATTGCCACCCCAACTTTCTTCTGATGTCCATTAGCATGGTAAATTGTTTCCACCCTCTCACTTTCAGTCTGGAGGTGTCTTCAGGTCTAAAATGAGTTTCTTGTAGGCAGCATATTGATGTGTTTTTTTGTTTGTTTTGTTTTTGTTTTTGTTTTTTTTTTATCCATTCTGAAACCCTGTGTCTTTTGATTGGGGCATTTAGCCCATTTACATTCAGGGTAACTATTGAGAGATAAGGATTTAGTGCCATTGTATTGCCTGTATGGTGATTGTTACTGTATATTGTCTCTGTTCCTTTCTCATAATACTTTTAGAGTCTCTCTTTGCTTAGAAGACCCTTTTCAATATTTCCTATAGAGCTGGTTTGGTGTTTGCAAATTCTTTCAGTTTTTGTTTGTCCTGGAAGCTTTTTATCTCTCCTTCTATTTTCAATGATAGCCTACCTGGATATAGTATTCTTGGCTGCATGTTTTTCTTGTTTAGTGCTCTGAATATATCATGCCAGTTCTTTCTGGCCTGCCAGGTCTCTGTGGATAAGTCTGCTGCCAATCTAATATTTTTACCAGTGTATGTTACAGATTTCTTGTCCCAGGCTGCTTTCAGGATTTTCTCTTTGTCACTAAGACTTGTAAATTTTACTATTAGATGATGGGCTGTGGACCTATTCCTATTGATTTTGAGGAGGATTCTCTGCACCTCCTGGATTTTGATGCTTGTTCCCTTTGCTATATTAGGGAAATTCTCTACAATAAGTTTCTTCAATATACCTTCTACTCCCCTCTCTCTTTCTTCTTCTTCTGGAATCCCAATTATTCTAATGTTGTTTTGTCTTATGGTATCACTTATCTCTCAAATTCTCCCCTCATGGTCCAGTAGTTGTTTGTCTATCTTTTGCTCAGCTTCTTTATTTTCTGTCATTTGGTCTTCTATGTCACTAATTCTTTCTTCTGCCTCATTTATCCTAGCAGTAAGAGGCTCCATTTTTGATTGCACCTCATTAATAGCTTTTTTTATTTCAACTTGGTTTAATTTTAGTTCTCTTATTTCTCCAGAAAGGGCTTTTATTTCTCTGGACGGGGTCTCTCATATCTTCCATCCTTTTTCAAGTCCAGCTAGAACCTTGAGAATCGTCATCCTGAATTCTAGATCTGACATATTACCAGTGTCTGTACTGATAGGTCCCTAGCCTTTGGTACTGCCTCCTGTTTTTTTGTTGTTGTTGTTTATTTGTTTGTTTTTTGTAGTGAGTTTTTCGGCCTTGTTATTTTGTCCAGATAAGAATATATGTAGTTGGGGCGCCTGGGTGGCTCAGTGGGTTAAAGCCTCTGCCTTCGGCTCAGGTCATGATCTGGGGTCCTGGGATCGAGCCCCGCATCAGGCCTTTCTGCTCAGCGGAGAGCCTTCTTCCCTTCCTCTCTCTGCCTGCCTCTTTGCCTACTTGTGATCTCTCTCTATCAAATAAATAAATAAAATCTTTTAAAAAAATTAAAAAAAAGAATATATGAAAGAGCAAATGAAATACTAAAAGGGTGGCAAAGACCCCACAAAAATGTGCTTTAATGAAATCAGAAGAGACCACAAATTGTTGGGGGGGAGAAAGGGGGTAAAAAGAAGTTCAGAAAAGAGAAAAAATATTAAAAAAAGAGAACACAAATAAAGAGAAATATATTAAAAAAGAAAAAAAAATATATATATACTAGACTGGTGACTAGGACTGGGTCACCCACTTAATTTTGGGAGTATTTTGGTCTCTTAGAAGGAACTACCTCCCAAAATTTTAAAGAATGAAAAACATATATAAGGGTAAACACAATGAAGGGATGAAATATGAATATAAAGATGAAAAAAATTTTTTTTAATTTGTAACAAAGGAGTTGATAAGGTATGTTGGTAGGGAGAATAAAAAAAAATAAAGTGGAGAGAACTTGCTTGGGCTGGAGACTAGATCAAGCCCAGTGCTAGATTTAGGGTGTATTTTAATCTATTAGAAGAAGTTGTACCCCCAATTTTTTAGAAGAAAAAAACCCCTATGTGTATACAAAGAATAAAGCTAGATACAATGAAGGATAAAATATGAATATAATAATAAAGGTTCAAAAAAGATTTTTTTAAGAAAGTTATTAAGATAAACTAGTTAAAAATGTTAAAAGAGGAAAGGGTGAAAGTTAAAAAAAATTAGCAGAAAAGAAAAAAATTAAAAAAATTAATTAACTTTGCAAGAGTAAAGATTCATGGGGAGAAAGCCATGAATTCCATGCTTTGCTTTCTCCTCCTCTGGAATTCCACTGTTCTCCTTGTTAAGTGAACTTGGTCTTGGCTGGATTTCTTGTTGATCTTCTGGGGTAGGAGCCTGTTGTAGTGATTCTCAAGTGTCTCTGCCCCAGGCGGAATTGCACCGCCCTTACCAGGGGCCGGGCTAAGTAATCCTCTCAGGTTCGCTTTCGGGAGCTTTTGTTCCCTGAATGCTTTCCGTAGAGTTCCGGAGGACGGGAATGAAAATGGTGGCCTCCCAATCTCCAGCCTGGAGGAGCCGAGAGCTCGGGGCCCCACTCTTCAGTGCGCCCTCAGAGAAAAGCACTTAATCACTCCCATCTCACTGGCCTCCGGCTGCGCTCTGAGGTCACCCAGCCTGTGACCAAGAGTCTCTGTCTCTGGCACAGAGCCCCGCCTGGAGTTTCTGAACCCCACAGATCCCTGGGCTCTCCCAGGTCGGGTCTCCCCGTATCTTGTGGGGACCCCATGCACAGAGCACCGGCCTGTGTCACAGACCACAGTTCAAGGTAGCCCCGAGTTGAGAGCTCATTTCTCAGCTCTGTCTCTGCAGCCACCTTCCCTGCTCTAATACCTGTGAGCTCTGTGACACTCAGACACCCCCGATCCTTCTGTGACCCCGCAGGACCTGAGGCCACGCTGTCCCCACGAGGTCTTCACCCCAGTTTAGCCTCTGGAGAGATGTCCCTCCATGGAGCAGACTTTAAAAAGTCCTGATTTTGTGCTCCATTTCTCCGCCGCTTGCTGGGAGCCGGCCCCTCCCCCCTGGGTCTATCTTCCCGTCACGTTGGATTCACTTCTCCGCTGGTCCTACCTTTCAGAAAGTGGTCAATATTCTGTTTCTAGGGATGCCTGGGTGGCTCAGTTGGTTAAGCGGCTGCCTTCGGCTCAGGTCATGATCCCAGCATCCTGGGATCGAGCCCCACATCGGGCTCCTTGCTTGGCAGGGAGCCTGCTTCTCCCTCTGCCTCTGCCTGCAACTCTGTCTGCCTGTGCTCACTCGCTCTCTCTCCCTCTCTCTCTGACAAATAAATAAATAAAATCTTTAAAAAAAATATTCTGTTTCTCGAATTGTTGTTCTTCTTCTCTTCGATCTCCTTTTGGATTCGTAGGTGTTCGGAATGGTTTGATAAGCTAGCTCTTCTCCTGCTGCATGATGTCGTCTCAGCCTGCTACTTCTCTGCCATCTTGACCCAGATACTTGTAATCAATTTTCTAAGGATGGAACTTGTCCCAGGTTAGTAGGTAGGGGGACTGAGGAACCAGATTTTGAATTTAATACTGTTTGATTCCCAAGTTTACGATGTCTTCTCACCATGCTAGAGGATCTGTTTTCAAGGTCGACCCTTTTGTTTGTTCTCAGGTGCACGTGTGTTTTTGCTTTTTGAAACACTTCTCCGTGAACTCAGAACCTCAGACATCCAGTGCTTTCAATCTTCCTGGACTGCAGTGGGAATGGGAAAAGGGAATACAATTCTACTTCTACACCATGACCTACAAGGGTTTACATGATCTGGTCTCTGCCAGCCTTCCTGACTCCATCTCATTTCACTGTCTTCTTGATTACTAAACTCTTTGGTTCCCTGAACACACTGGACTTATGCACAACTCAGAGCCTCACACTCACCATTCCCTCTGCCTGGGATGGTTTTTCCCTCAAATATTTTCCAGGGCTGCCTCCTTTCTATTTTTCAGGTCTCCTTTGAGAAGCCTTCCTTTTTACCTAATCCAAAGCTCTTTGCATTCCCAGTCATTCTCTATTCCCTAATCTTCTTTATTTATTTTTCTTATTATTATTCTTCATTTACTTATGACACTTATCACTATCTTGTTGATTTGTGTGCTGCCTGTCACTCCCACCAGGATATAAAACTCTCTGCAGGGACCTTATCTTCCCTATTTACTGCTGGTATTTCCCATGCCCACAACACTGCCTGCCATAGTAAGTGCTCACTATGTATCTGTAAAATGAATGAATGAATGTATTCAAAAGTGAAGTCCAGATCTTTGTAGAAACAGGAAAGGGGAGGAGGAATTTGGAAGTCAGAGAACATCTCTGAAGGCAGCCGACTACCTCTCTCTCATCTACTGAAGTGCAGACCCTTTCTTACCTCTGGTGCCAGATCCCTTGCTGGCCTGGAGCTGTGGCTGGAATCTGAGAGCTGATACATGGCTCTTCCCTGAAGGTGTTGGGAGCTTCTTGATGGGTGATGGTGGATAACACCAGCCAACAACATTTTACTCTAGACCCATTGTGTCAGGGGAACGTGATAACCACTACACTATGGAAACGCTAGACCCATTGTGTTCACATGAAACAATGAGCTAAATTTTGTCAAAGAGGTGAACTTTGAAGAAGCAGGAAGTGTAGTTGTTGTTGCTGTTGAGGAAACACATTGCTTGTGAGTGTCCTGTCCTCTTGTTTTGTGAGGCTCTCCGAGAGGCCATGCATAATAAGATTTCTTGCCAGCTGTTACCTGGTCACACTAGAGGTAGGGGTAGCTGATGCTTATGCTTATGGAGAGAGGGGTTATTTTAGTGACTGGATCTAATCACTCTGCAACCACTTTAATGAAATAAGTTCTTGCATTAAATGACACACAACTGCACTTAAAAGCTGGCTTAAAATGTCCTTTCCTTGCTTTGGTATGGCTAGTTTTTTCAATGTAACTGAGTAGTTTCACTGTTTGTAGTTCTGAAACAATTTTTCTTATAGCAGGCAACTGAGAAGAAATAATGTTTCTGCCATCTTCCATTCTGATGCTACAGAGAGATTTATGAGTGTTGAAACTCTTTTCACATATCTTAGTTTTCTTCCTAAGAGTTTTGTAAACTTTGTAAGGAAAGTGGTTCTCTCTTTCCACATTTTATAGACTGGGAATCCTTGGCTCAAATCTAAAAAGGTTTACTTTAGAAGAAAAAAAAAGAGCTCTACTTTTATTAGAACTTCTCCCATTTGACAGATGTCTCTTAAAACAAATATTTTTTACAGATGTAAGAAAAAAGTTAATTGTGGAAATTTCAGAAAGGTAAACAAAGAACAAAATGAAAATACTTATGGTCCTACACCCAGACAGAACTACTGCCAACATTTTGATAAATATTCCTTGATAAAGATATATAAATAAAGGGAAAGAAGACACATGATCTAATATTGGGTATACTATTTTACAACCATATTTTTCACTTAGAGAGTTATTAGATACATTTTATATGTTAGTAAATACATTTCCAAAGCTTTTCAAATAAGTAAGTAGTATATAATTGTGGGTTTGTACAATAGTTTGTAACCAATTTATAACCAACTGATGCATTTGGGTAATTTCTGTAATCTTTGTGATTACAAGCAATATTATAATAACTCTTATAGTTAAATGCTTAGGTATATTCTTATTTGTTGCATTAAGAAAACTTCTAAAATTGAAATTTCTGGGTCATACACTTTAAGGTCCTTTGATCCCATAGTCCAATTTGTACAACCATTGGCACCTCATTTTCCTCAATACTCCTACACTCGGAGTATGCTATTTAAAAATATATATTTCTTAATTTATGGATGGAAATGGTATCTTGTTATTCTAATTTGTCTTTCTAATATTACTGATGAAATTAGATATTTTTAAAATATTTTCAGCCACTTGAATTTTTCTTTCCTTAACTTCCTTCTCATAATCTTTTCCTACTTTTCTGCTCGAGAGTTTTGAAATCTAGGTCTTCTGGTTCTAAATTCAATGCTCTTTCTTTGAATTAAAGGTAGATAGTTAAGAAAATATGTATCTGTCTAACACTCATCCTTTGGTTGTAAAATGGTTCTTGCCCTTTAGGCCCTTCTACCTTACTGCTGTTCCAATTCCAGGTGTGATGACTCACTAGTGTCTATGTTGATTTATTACTTATATATTATCTCATTCAATTCTTTTTTCTTTTTAAAGATTTTATTTATTAAAAAGAGAGAAAGAGCATAAACAAAGGAGAGGGGCAGAGAGAGAAGCAGGGTCCCCACTGAGCAGGGAGCCGGATGTGGAGCTCAATCCCAGGACTCTGGGATAATAATCTGAGACAAAGGCAGATCCTTAACTGACTGAGCCACCCAGGCGCCTTTATCTCATTCAATTCTGACAAGTGTCCTGAGAGGTAGATGGGGCAAACAATGGTGTCTAGAGCCATGATGAAACCAAGGCACATTGAGGCTAGAGGACTTATCCAAGATCATAAATTCATATGTAAGTCAAGATAATTCTTGAACTAGGATCTCTTAGGAATCAAGTGGGGAAGTGATCTGATAAGCTAATCACACTAATGCTTAATGACTATCATGATATATACTATCTTTTCCAGACTTATTTGCATTTAAATAGAGAGGAATCCAAAGCAGTCACTACTCAGTGTGCCCTGTCAAGCCTGGGGAAGAACTATTTCAGGTCTGGATCTTGTCCACCCCTTAAGTCACACTGTGTAGATCCACCTACTTCATCTATGCATGGTCCCCGCTCTTCTGTCTCAATGTGGATTGACTTGAAACACCAACAATAACAATCTGAATATATACAGTACAATAACCAAAACATAAAGAAAATAGAAACTGTTTCTCTCTCCCCCTCTCCATCTCCCTCTTTCTCTCTTTCCCACTCCCTCCCTCTCTGTTCCATCATTTTAAAACTGTCCTCTTTGAGCAGGAAACTGTTTTTCCATTTTCTTAACAACATTACTCAGAACCTCTTATCCTTTTCTTTTGAAGCTAGTGAGCTACGAAGTGCCTCTCAGAAATGGTCTCTAAGCACCTAGAAGAACAATAACCAGTAAACTAGAAAGTCATAGAACACTGAGCTGCAGGGACAGCTCCTCTCTGCTGACCCACTGCCTGATGAATTCATGTTTCAGTTTGTCACAGCTTCCTTAGCCCACTGACATTAAGTGGTAGACCCACCACGGGCCCTTAGTGGACACCATGCTTCATCAGAGCAGGTGGGGATGTCTCTGAACACTACCTCTCTAGTACTTTTATATGACATTTCACATTGCACAAACCACAAATGTATATTAAGATCTCTCAGGAGTCTATTCCTCCCTCACTTTGGATCCTGGTCTTACACTGCCATCTCTGCCTTTGTTTTCTCCTTGGTAGACTTTACCATAATGACTTTAAACATCTTATGAGAGGGGGCTTTGCAATATTTTTGAGTAATTTTTTTTGTAAAATTTTTGGTAATATTTTGCTGGTATTCTTTTAATAATAATTGAAGAGAATTTTTTTTTCAGTGACCATCTACTGCCTTGTCTACATTTTCTTTGCTTATCTCTATACCATATTTAGACAAATTTTCTAAAGATCTTTGTTGGTATTTTAAGTTTTGTGGAATTAACACATAAATGCTAGAAATCCTCACAGTAGACTGATAGAGCATAGCATTATGATTTTTTTCTTCTATAAAGATGTGAAGATTGACAAAATTTATAGTCAACTCTAAACTGGCTGGCCATTACAGGAAGGAGATCACAGATTCATACTTTGATTAATGCAGTTAAATTTTTAATTCAGCAGTGGATTAACTATGGTCAATATAAAGAAGGGCTGGGAAGGATCTGATATCTCCAGGAGAAAATAATCAGGCAGCAGATAATTACTACTAACTGATACCTCTCACTGATGTGTATGTGTGTGTGTGTATGTGTGTGTGCATGTGCATATATATGTATAGCAACAGGAGGGTCATACTTTCTATATGAGCTAAGATCCACCCTAATTCATCCTGGAACTTTTCATGGTCCACAGGTTTCTTCTCCCTCAAATGGTGGTGATAAGGGAAATTACATTTAAAATGGAAGAAGTTTGAGAAGAAGACAATGTTATGCAAATGCAAAGGATTTTGATTTTCTGCTGTTTATCAGAGCAAAGGGGCTCACAGAGAGATCCAAAGTACATGGTTAGTAGATCAGCCAGAGCTGGATAACTAAGACATCAGGATATGTAACAGTGAGGCCCCATACTGAAGTGCTTATACTTTGAAGAAAACATTTCAGAAGCTAGAATGACAGATGCCTGAGAATCAATTTTTTGAAACATAAACTTTCAAGTATGAAAGGAGCCCACATAATTTGTTTCAGAGAAAGACATGTCCCAGCCACAAGAGTCAGCTCTTAGAGTGTCTTGAGTGGTTTCACATCTGTGCATATGGGTGGCAGAGCTGCCCAGATGAGCAGAAAGGGCACTAGCCTCATGTCAGGCAGCTGTTCCTGCTGGAGTCAGAACTATACTTTCCTCTCATTTGGTCAGAAACAGTGTGTTATTTTGGTAACTCTTTATTTTCCACACTGTAGCTTCCCATGTAATTATTGAATACAATTAGATATTCCATGTTGCATAATTACTCAGCTATGTGTGTCTCTGAAAGATAGGAAAATAAATGATCATGAAAGTCCATAGTGAAAAGCCTCCATCCAAAGAATAAGACTGGACTTTCTATCTACCTGACAATGTGTCAGAATCAGAAAAGATAAAATTTAAACGTTTGGTTTTTTCCTCCATCTGCTATACTCATGAACAAAATTTTGGACTAGTAAGCAGAATGAACTGGCTTGGTTGACTTTTCTTTGTCATCTTAAGTTATGGTCCCCTATTCTGGTTTGTGTAGACATCTAAATAAAACTTCTCTATGGCATGAAAAAAGGAATGATAGATCAAATTCCAAAGATGATCCATAAATCCAACTTAACTAACTAATATACAGGGTAGCTGAAAAGGTCCTGCTATCTCTACATCAAATTCATTTTTCCTTTTTTTTGCACAGAGAAGAAAAGAATAGCAAGGCATATTAAACTAGAGAAAGGTCCTTGCTTTTTGTACACATCCATATTAAACAGTATTCTTTTGATTGCAAGTGATAGAAACCCAATTCCAGCCAGCTTACACAAAGAAGGGATTTAGTAACATGGTACTGGAGCATCTCGGAGAATAAAACACTAGAGGAGTACATGAAGCTCAGAGTGAAACTGAGGATGCGGTACCAAAACTTTGTCTTCCTCTACCCATCTCTGTGTTTTTCTCTCTGTCTTGGCTTCATTCTTTTGCATATCAGAAAAGTTTTCTCTATTTGGCAGTGATCATGCTACTGGAAACTCTGGGATCACATTTCTGAAACTTTTGTCCAGGGAAAAAGGGAGTCTTTCACGTGACTCCTGTTAAGGAAAAACAAAAGTGAAGTACTCTGGTTGACCTAAATTGGGCCAACTATCTCTCCCTGGACCAGTTTCTGGCTTGACTAGTAGGTTAAGGCACCAGGACTGGCCCAGTCTGAGTCATATACCCAAACCTGTGTAGAAAGCAAGGATTATAACCAGAAGGTGGGGGCTGGGACAGGAAAAAAACATGGTAGGGAGATACAATAATAGCACCATTTGTGTAAAGTAGGAGAGCATCTTTAGGGTCCAAGGTAATAACCCAAAATATAATGAAGTGAAGTCATTTTGTGTACAATCTTAGAATTCAGTTTTCGAATGGAACTTGTACTTTCCCTTATGACCTGGATGCTAGTGAGGCCACATAGGTATGCATAAGAATTTCAGGCAGAATTATTTTCAAAACAGAGCTAACAACAAAACCCTAGATATGATGGCACTGAATGGTGATGGTGAGAACAGGCAAAGCCTCAGGGAGCCAGTGGTAGGAGTTATTGTTTTACTGGGTTCAAGCCAAGCAAGGCCACAGTGAAAGAAAGAATATTGATTATTTTCCCCTACTCAGATTGAAGTCTCAGTTATGGTGAAGTTCATGTCTTACCTTTTCTTGCTTCACTTAAAGAAAACTTCTGAAAGGAAGTTTTTCTTTTTCTAGGTAAATAAACAAAAATAATTGCCCAATGATACTCTACTTTCTAAAATAGTCACAAATCAAGTAGAGAACATTGGGTGTTTCTATTGGACTATAAATTTCACATTGTCTAATTTGATCCATGAATAGTCCCAGTATCTTAGCTCAGTTTCCCCTGAGCAAAGCCTGAGGCAAACTCATGGGTTACCTCTTTATTACAGAGTAAAATCCCAGGAGGCAGACATCAGGAACAAAGGGGATGAGGCAGAGAAGGAGGGAAAGGCAGTATGAGGGTATTTTAATAAGTTGGCTACCACTTGCTAAATGTTAAATCATTGTTCTATCTCATGGAACTATCTTCTACATTGCCAAATTAAAAAAAAAATCCTTCTTAAGATAATCCATCTGGTTGAGTAAGGGAGAATTTTTGCCAGATCCTATCTCCCATCTGTCCAATGTTTGATCAACAGGGCTTGAATGACCTCAGATTTTCAGCATGGGTGTTCTTACCTCAGTGTCCAGTGGTGAAGTCCCAGGACAAGAGGCTGTTGGTGGGCCTGTGGCTACATCCATGTGAGGCTGATGCTGAATCCAGCTGAGTTGGTCATCACAGTTTTAATTGGCTAGGGTAACAACAAGTGGCCCAGGGTACTGTGGGACATGAGGCCCAGAGGAGAAGCCTTTATTTCCCTAGAATCAGAATTTCAAACCTAGAAGAAACCTTAGGGATAATTTCTGACTAATTAAAATACAGAGTTTAAGAGACTTGCTAAATAAACTCAAAGCCAGTTGCTCCAGTCAGTGACAGAGCTTAGAACATGCCCCGCTCCCAACTCTTTCTATTCATTGCTTCTCCATGGCTCTCTAACTGCAGATTCCCATTTGTAGCAAAATTTCCCAAATGCCTTATGAGGTGAGAAGCAAGTCAACACTTTCTAAATATTCATGAGCTGTTTAATGGTTCAATTTTGGTGGGTAGCAATATGTCTATCAGGATCTATTTATTCTCATTACTTCAGGGCTGTTCTGGTGCAATGCATTATAAACAATTTATGATGTGTTGACAGGACAGATGAATGCTAGGATAATAGGCTGAAGAGGAGAAAATCTCACCATTGCAAACAGAATGCAAAGATGTGACTCAGAAGACTGATGAGAAAGATTTTGGTGATGTGTGTGCTTGGCCATTTATGTGCCAGCCTGCCATCTTGTTATTTTTGTGGTATAGCAGTTGTGGGTCTACCTTGGCCTCTGTTTACATTGGGTGTCTTCATAATAGAACCTGTAGAATATCTGCTTCCCAAAAGGAGGGTTTTGTCTGGAAAGTTGCAATTCTCTACACCTGTTAGCATGAATATCCTTGAATTCCTGATGTCCCAGTAACTTTTGGATGGAGCTGTCACCTTACTCAGCCAACCCAAAAGTCATCAGGCTCAAGTTCTGGGTGAAGATTAAGTTTCTAAAAGTCAAGGCTAGTAGCTCAGGTTAAGTAGTCTAATCATTTAGAGCTCCTGTTTTGAAAAGAACAGAACAGAGAGCATTCTCTAAAAGTCTGAATATTTCTCTGTCATTCAAAGTGGTAGTCTAAGTTTACTATACATGCAGAGTTAGGACTGGACTCTGCTTTCATGGCACCACCACACACCTCTCTTAGAAAAAGCCCCAAATGCATAAACAAAAATCATGTTGAGTGTTTTGTCCCCAGGATACACATTATGGGGAAAAAATATTTGTTAAGTACTTGTTAGCAACATTTTTTGAAGGAGAGAAAAGTGGGAAATAAGGGGTTAAGAAATTTGTTCCAGGAAACAGAGATGGCATGTGTTAGAGCCAGAAATCTGGGTCTGATTGGCAAGCTCCCTCCGTCTGTGCTGTGAACAAGATCATGCCTTCAAGTGGCCTTGAGAAATGGCGTTTACTCCTCAGTGCCTCATATCTCTCATCTGTAAAATGTGGGTTTAGATAAATTGCCTACATGCCTTAAAGGCAGGTTCTGAGGGTAAAATAAATGGATAAAACTAAAAGCACTTTGAAAAAAGTTAAAAGACATGGGGGAAAACAAAGGAAGGGCTTTTCTCCCTTTGTCTTGTGGTTAGTTTATTTCATTCCAAGTTCTTGAGTATCTTTTAGATGGTCTGAACAAGCTATCCCTCATATCTACCATGCAGGTGAATGATAGGTCTCTAAAAATCACATTTATGCATATCCTTCCCATCTGATCCTCCAAATTTTGAGAGCGGGGATGATGCCCTTTTATTTCTGGCAAACCAAGTCTCCCATGGACTGATTTGCCCAGAACTGATGAATGACATGCCCAGCATGGCACAGCACACTAGCATCAGAGTAGAGCCCTCCTCCCCTGGCTATATGTTCTATCCACATACCCCTCATGCCTACACTAATGTTGGGTATAAGGAAATCTTGAAATCAGTGTATGTTGGGCAGGCAGGTTCCTAGGGCTTGCAGTGACGGGGAGAAGATTCTGAAGATTTCCTAGTCAGCTTTTGGTTCTTCCTTCCCTTTCAAGCTGCCACTCACCCTTCTGAAGCACCTTTACATCTTCTCAGCCCTGGGTTCTCTCCACACCCCCTGCCCTGCACTCTTTTCCTTGGTGTTAAGTCCAGAAGGACACCAGTCAAGAAAGGCAAGAGAAATGACAGCAAGACTACATTGCTATCCAAACATTTGCTGATTTAGTTATCATGTCTGGAGTTGCAACTATTTTTGACTCTTGATATTTATGTTGTATAAATCATTGAATGTTTTTAAGTGGCACAAAGGGAGACTTAAAACAATAAAGCTTACCTGCTTGCATATGCATCTCATGCTGATAATTGCTGAAGCTGAGTGATAGATAGACGGGGTTCATTAGATTGGAGTACACATTTTTAAGGGGTCAGATCATAAATATTTCAGGCTCTCAGGCCATATACTCTTGGTTGCAACTACCCAGTGGTGAGGTTGTAGCATAGAGGCAATCACAGACAATGTGTCAATGAATGAACGCGGCTGTGTTCCAGTAAGACTTTACAAAAACAAAAGGCAGTCCAGCTTTGGCCTATAGGGTAAAATTTGCTTTCCCATGGTTTATTCTAGTCTAGTTTAATGGACATTTTAAATTTTACATAGTAAAACATTAAAATATGTGAGCCTGAGGTTAGAGATGATAATTCCTTAAGGTGTGAAACCATAGTTATAAAATTCTTACCCTCTGTTGCTATGCACAGAACACAGGTCACTTAATCATAATTACATTTTGGTAAAAGTAAGCTTTTTTCTATGAATGAAGTAGGATATTATTATCTCAAAAATGTTGATGCTAACTACATAGTCTCTCTGCAAACTTTGGGTTAAAAACAAATCTAATTTTGTCTAAATTATTTAGACTGACTTGCAAGGCTCAGCTGGGGAGTTGGGTGTCAAATATGGCAGAACTCTTCTTCTTTACTTTCCAAAATCAATAATCTACAAACTCCATCTGTGTGGCTTATGCCGGGGGCTGGGCAGGTGCAGTTTAGGAACCGAGAGTCCTGCTCTCAGGCAACAATTGTTTCTGATGCTCACCAAAGCCAGTTCTCACTCCTCTCTGCTACCATTTCTGTTTCCATGGAAATGGACACCAGCTCAACTAAAACAAGGTAACTGAGGTCTTAAAACAGTGATTATTTGGGCTCTCAGTTTCTATGGAAATCACAGTTAGCAGTTAAGGATCACTATTTAGATTTTTTTTTTCATCCCTGATGTAGGATACCAAACTCTGCGCAGCAGTCTTAACTGTAAAATAGAGATGATCATGGTACCTGCCTCATAGGAACTCTCTAGATAACTAAGGGCAAATAGCAAATTATAATGTATAGTTATTATAATGTATAGTGCAGGCATTAAAAACAGTGCTATGGTGAGTGATGAATGGCAGGTGAAATGCTTACATTAAAAAGTAAAAAAGAAAGATAAAAATTGTTCAAATGTTATTATCCCAATAACTAAAAAATATGCTTAGTGAAAAACTGGGAGTATTATTGTGAACAGGATTTTCAATAGTGAACTCACAGGTTATTTTCATCTTTGCAAAGTGGGTCTATGTTCAGTGTTTTATACTAGCTTCTAGAATTATGAATTGCTTTATGTGACACATTTTATGTATGTTTGATTTTCATATATTTCAAATGTTCCAAAAAGAACCTACAGGGAAAAAGAATGGTGGTTGCTAGGGGCTAGGGGACGGGAGAGGGGAAGTTGAACAGTGCATACAGTTTTTCAGAATAAATAAATCCTAGAGATTGATTGTATAAACATGAATATATAGTTAACACTACTGTACTATATACTTAAAATGTTTAAGATGGATAATTTTATGATTTACCTCAATGTAAAAATTTGTTTCTAAATAAGACAATGAGAACTCCCTCTTTGTACTGTAATCACTAACTTATATTATTAAGTGAAAAAAACAAGGTGCAAACAACGGCAACAACAACAACAAAACCAACTGTGTGTTTCTTGGGGGCAAAAAGCTGTTTTTTTTGTTTTTTATTTCTTCTTTTTTTTATTTAAGCTTTTTTTAAATTTAAACATATAATGTAACCCCACCACCCTCTCCCAACCCCTCTCCCCCCGACCCCCCTTAGTTTGTTTTATGACATTAAGAGTCTCTTTTGGTTTGTCTCCCTCCCGATCCCATCTTGTTTCATTTTTTTCTTTTCCTACCACCTTAACCCCCACCCCCGCTGCATCTCCACTTCCTCATATCAGGGAGATCATGTGATAGTTGTCTTTCTCCAGTTGACTTATTTTGCTAAGCGTAATACGCTCTAGTTCCATCCATGTTGTCGCAAATGGTAAGATTTCATTTCTTTTGATGGCTGCATAGTATTCCATCGTATATATATACCACATCTTCTTTATCCATTCATCTGTTGATAGACATCTAGGTTCTTTCCATAACTTGGCTATTGTGGACATTGCTGCTATAAACATTCGGGTACACGTGCCCCTTTGGATCACTACGTTTGTATCTTTAGGATAAATACCCAGTAGTGCAATTGCTGGGTCATAAGGTAGCTCTATTTTCAATTTTTTGAGGAACCTCCATGCTGTTTTCCAGAGTGGTTGCACCAGCTTGCATTCCCACCAACAGTGTAGGAGGGTTCCCCTTTCTCCACATCCTCGCCAGCATCTGTCATTTCCTGACTTGTTCATTTTAGCCATTCTGACTGGTGTGAGGTGGTATCTCATTGTGGTTTTGATTTGTATTTCCTTGATGCCCAGTGATGTGGAGCACTTTTTCATGTGTCTGTTGGCCATCTGGATGTCTTCTTTGCAGAAATGTCTGTGCATGTCCTCTGCCCATTTCTTGATTGGATTATTTGTTCTTTGGGTGTTGAGTTTGCTAAGCTCTTTGTAGATTTTGGATACTAGCCCTTTATCTGATATGTCGTTTGCAAATATCTTCTCCCACTCTGTCAGTTGTCTTTTGGTTTTGTTAACTGTTTCCTTTGCTGTGCAAAAGCTTTTGATCTTGATGAAGTTGCAATAGTTCATTTTTTCCCTTGCTTCCCTTGCCTTTGGCATTGTTCCTAGGAAGAAGTTGCTGCAGCTGAGGTCGAAGAGGTTGCTGCTTGTGTTCTCCTCAAGGATTTTGATGGATTCCTTTCTCACATTGAGGTCCTTCATCCATTTTGAGTCTATTTTCGTGTGTGGTGTAAGGAAATGGTCCATTCATTTTTCTGCATGTGGCTGTCCAATTTTCCCAACACCATTTGTTGAAGAGGCTGTCTTTTTTCCATTGGCTGTTCTTTCCTGCTTTGTCGAAGATTAGTTGGCCATAGAGTTGAGGGTCTATTTCTGGGCTCTCTATTCTGTTCCGTTGATCTATGTGTCTGTTTTTGTGCCAGTACCATACTGTCTTGATGATGACAGCTTTGTAGTAGAGCTTGAAGTCTGGAATTGTGATGCCACCAACTTTGGCTTTCTTTTTCAATATTCCTTTGGCTATTCGAGGTCTTTTCTGGTTCCATATAAATTTTAGGATTATTTGTTCCATTTCTTTGAAAAAATTGGATGGGATTTTGATAGGCATTGCATTAAATGTGTAGATAGCTTTAGGTAGCATAGACATTTTCACAATATTTATTCTTCCAATCCAGGAGCATGGAACATTTTTCCTTTCTTTGTGTCTTCCTCAATTTCTTTCATGAGTATTTAATAGTTCTCTGAGTATAGATTCTTTGCCTCTTTGGTTAGGTTTATTCCTAGGTATCTTATGGTTTTGGGTGTAATTGTAAATGGGATTGACTCCTTAATTTCTCTTTCTTCTGTCTTGTTGTTGGTGTAAAGAAATGCAACGATTTCTGTGCATTGATTTTATATCCTGACACTTTACTGAATTCCTGTACAAGCTCTAGCAGTTTTGGAGTGGAGCCTTTTGGGTTTTCCACATATAGTATCATATCATCTGCAAAGAGCGATAGTTTGACTTCTTCTTTGCCGATTTGGATGCCTTTAATTTCTTTTTGTTGTCTGATTGCTGAGGCTAGGACTTCTAGTACTATGTTGAATAGCAGTGGTGATAGCGGACATCCCTGCCGTGTTCCTGACCTTAGTGGAAAAGCTCTCAGTTTTTCTCCATTGAGAATGATATTTGCAGTGGGTTTTTCATAGATGGCTTTGATAATATTGAGGTATGTGCCTTCTATCCCTACACTTTGAAGAGTTTTGATTAGGAAGGGATGTTGCACTTTGTCAAATGCTTTTTCAGCATCTACTGAGAGTATCATATGGTTCTTGTTCTTTCTTTTGTTAATGTATTGTATCACATTGATTGATTTATGGATGTTGAACCAACCCTGCTGCCCTGGAATAAATCCCACCTGGTTGTGGTGAATAATCCTTTTAATGTACTGTTGGATCCTATTGGCTAGGATTTTGGTGAGAATTTTCACATCTGTGTTCATCAAGGATATTGGTCTGTAATTCTCTTTTTTGATGGGATCCTTGTCTGGTTTGGGGATCAAGGTGACGCTGGCCTCATAAAATGAGTTTGGAAGTTTTCCTTCCATTTCTATTTTTTGGAACAGTTTCAGGAGAATAGGAATTAATTCTTCTTTAAATATTTGGTAGAATTCCCCTGGGAAGCCATCTGGCCCTGGGCTTTTGTTTGTTTGGAGATTTTTGATGACTGTTTCAATCTCTTTACTGGTTATGGGCCTATTCAGGTCTTCTATTTCTTCCTGGTTCAGTTTTGGCAGTTTATATGTCTCTAGGAAAGCATCCATTTCTTCCGGATTGTCAAATTTGTTGGCATAGAGTTGCTCATAATATGTTTTTATGATTGTTTGTATTTCTTTGGTGTTGGTTGTGATCTCTCCTCTTTCATTCATGATTTTATTTATTTGGGTCCTTTCTCTTTTCTTTTTGATAAGTCTGGCCAGGGGTTTATCAATCTTATTAATTCTTTCAAAGAACCAGATCCTAGTTTCATTGATTTGTTCTATTGTTTTTTGTTTCTATTTCATTGACTTCTGCTTTGATGTTTATTATTTCTCTTCTCTTGCTGGGTTTAGTCTTTCTTTGTTGTTCTTCCTCGAGCTCCTTTAGGTGTAGGGTTAGGTTGTATATTTGAGACCGTTCTCCTTTCTTGAGAAAGGCTTGTATCGCTATATATTTTCCTTTCAGGACTGCCTTTGCTGTGTCCCACAGATTTTGGACTGTTGTGTTTTCATTATCATTTGTTTCCATGTTTTTTTTCAATTCTTCTTTAATTTCCTGGTTGACCCATTCATTCTTTAGAAGGATGCTGTTGAGTCTCCATGTATTTGTGCTCTTTCCAAATTTCCTCTTGTGATTGAGTTCTAGCTTCAGAGCATTGTGGTCTGAAAATATGCAGGGAATGATCCCAATCTTTTGATACCTGTTGAGACCTGATTTATGACCCAGGATATGATCTATTCTAGAGAATGTTCCATGGGCACTAGAGAAGAATGTGTATTCTGTTGCTTTGGGATGGAATGTTCTGAATATATCTGTGATGTCCATCTGCTCCAGTGTGTCATTTAAGACCTTTATTTCCTTGTTGATCTTTTGTTTGGATGATCTGTCCATTTCAGTGAGGGGTGTGTTAAAGTGTCCAACTATTATTGTATTCTTGTCAATGTGTTTCTTTGATTTTGTTATTAATTGGTTTATATAGTTTGCTGCTCCCATGTTAGGGGCATAGATATTTAAAATTGTTAGATCTTCTTGTTGGACAGACCCTTTGAGTATGATATAGTGTCCTTCCTCATCTCTTATTATAGTCTTTGGCTTAAAATCTAATTGATCTGATATAAGGATTGCCACCCCAGCTTTCTTCTGATGTCCATTAGCATGGTAAATTGTTTTCCACCCCCTCACTTTCAATCTGGAGGTGTCTTCAGGTCTAAAATGAGTTTTTTGTAGGCAGCATATGGATGGGTTTTGTTTTTTTATCCATTCTGAAACCCTGTGTCTTTTGATTGGGGGCATTTAGCCCATTTACGTTCAGGGTAACTATTGGGAGATATGAATTTAGTGCCATTGTATTGCCTGTAAGGTGATTGTTACTGTATATTATCTCTGTTCCTTTCTGATCTAATACTTTTAGGGTCTCTCTTTGCTTAGAGGACCCCTTTCAATATTTCCTGTAGAGCTGGTTTGGTGTTTGCAAACTCTTTCAGTTTTGTTTGTCCTGGAAGCTTTTTATCTCTCCTTCTATTTTCAATGATAACCTAGCTGGATATAGTATTCTTGGCTGCATGTTTTTCTCGTTTAGTACTCTGAATATATCATGCCAGTTCTTTCTGGCCTGCCAGTTCTCTATGGATAAGTCTGCTGCCAATCTAATATTTTTACCATTGTATGTTACAGACTTCTTGTCCCGTGCTGCTTTCAGGATTTTCTCTTTGTCACTAAGACTTGTAAATTTTACTATTAGATGATGGGGTGTGGACTGATTCCTATTGATTTTGAGGGGTGTTCTCTGCACCTCCTGGATTTTGATGCTTGTTCCCCTTGCTATATTAGGGAAATTCTCTACAATAATCCTCTCCAGTATACCTTCTGCTCCTATTTCTCTTTCTTCTTCTTCTGGAATCCCAATTATTCTAATGTTGTTTCGTCTTATGGCATCACTTATCTCTCGAATTCTCCCCTCGTGGTCCAGTAGTTGTTTGTCTCTCTTTTGCTCAGCTTCTTTATTCTCTGTCATTTGGTCTTCTATATCACTAATTCTTTCTTCTGCCTCATTTATCCTAGCAGTAAGAGCCCCCACTTTTTTTTAAGATTTTATTTATTTTATTTTTTTGATAGAAGAGATCACACAAGCAGGCAGAGAGGCAGGCAGAGAGGGGAGGGGAGAAGCAGGCTCCCTGACGAGCAGAGAGCCCGATGTGGGACTCGATCCCAGGACGCTGGGATCATGACCTGAGCTGAGGGCAGCGGCTTAACCCACTGAGCCACCCAGGCGTCCCAAGAGCCTCCATTTTTGATTGCACCTCATTAATAGCTTTTTTTATTTCAACTTGATTAGACTTTAGTTCTTTCATTTCTCCAGAAAGGGCTTTTATTTCTCCTGACAGCGTTTCTCTAATATCTTTCATGCCTTTTTCGAGCCCGGCTAGAACCTTGAGAATCATCGTCTTGAATTCCAGATCTGACATATTACCAATGTCTGTATTGATTAGGTCCCTAGCCTTCAGTCCTGCCTCCTGTTCTTTTTTTGTGGTGAGTTTTTCCGTCTTGTCATTTTGTCCAGATAAGAATCCGCTGTTCTCCTTGTTAAGTGAACTTGGTCTTGGCTGGATTTCTTTGATCTTCTGGGGGAGGGGCCTGTTGTAGTGATTCTCAAGTGTCTCTGCCCCAGGTGGAATTGCACCGCCCTTACCAGGGGCCGGGCTAAATAATCCTCTCAGGTTCGCTTTCGGGAGCTTTTGTTCCCTAAATGCTTTCCGTAGAATTCCGGAGGACGGGAATGAAAATGGCGGCCTCCCAATCTCCGGCCTGGAGGAGACGAGAGCTCGGGGCCCCACTCTTCACTGCACCTTCAGAGAAAAGCATTTAATCACTCCCGTCCCCCCAGCCTCTGGCCATGCTTGGAGAAAATCGTGCATAATCAGTCCCATCTCACTGGCTTCTGGGAGCACTCCGAGTTCACCCAGCCTGTGACCAAGCGTCTCTGTCTCTGGCAGAGTCCCACCTGGAGTCTCCAAACCCTGTAGATCCCTGAGCTCTCCCGGGTCGGAGTCTCCCCGGATCTTGTGGGGACCCCTCGCATAGAGCACCGGCCTGTGTCACAGTGCACCAGCCTGTGTCACAGACCATGGCTCTAGGAAACCTCAGCTCTGTCTCCGCAGCCGGCTTCCCCTCTCTAATACCTGTGGGCTCTGTGACACTCAGACACCCCCAATCCTTCTCTGACCCCGGGGGACCTGAGTCCATGCTGTCCCTGTGAGGTCTTCACCCCAGTTTAGCCTCTGGAGCGATGTCCCCCTGTGGAGCAGACTTTTAAAAGTCCTGATTTTGTGCTCCGCCACTTGCCGGGAGCCAGCCCCTCCCCCTGGGGTCTATCTTCCCGTCAAGTTGGATTCACTTCTCCGCTGGTCCTACCTTTTAGAAAGTGGTCGATTTTCTGTTTCTAGAATTGTTCTTTTTCTTCTCTTCGATCTCCTATTGGATTCGTAGGTGTTTGGAATGGTTTGATAGGCTATCTAGCTGATCTCCTGCTGCCTGATGTCATCTCAGCCTGCTACTTCTCCGCCATCTTGTGTCTCTCCTCCAAAAAGCTGTTTTTGTTTCTTTATACAATATGGAATGATGTTTTGAATTCAACCACTTGATAAAAGCACTTCTAAGGAGTTTAAAATGTCTTGTAAAATAAAATGAGCATTCTGTGTTATTTGGGGTAAAGCTTAGTTCTTCCATACAGGACTGGAGTTCTAGTTTCTTCCACTCTCCTGCAGGATTGAGCAAGTGGACTTTGTTCAGATGCTATTACCAATGACATTTGTTGTCTGGTCCTCCTATGGTTGGAGCTTAGAGGGTGGTCTTAGATTAAGAGAAGTAACATGACAGTTGAAGTAATATGTAGTTGAAAAACAAAGCTTTCTACCAAGATGAAAGTTAATTTTGTTCTATTTGCCTTTCCTGGGAGCTGATTCGGTCAGTATTTGCCTGCTGCCGTTATTCTATTTTAGCTGGGAGAAGAGTGATTTCTCTTGTTTCTCTCTCTCTCTCTCTCTCTCTCTCACACACACACACACACATCTTTCTTCTTTCTTTTTTTTTTTAAATTTAATTTCTTTTCAGTGTAACAGAATTCATTGTTTATGCACCACACCCAGTGCTCCATGCAATATGTGCCCTCCATAATACCCACCACCAGGCTCCCCCAACCTCCCACTCCCCACTCCTTCAAAACCCTCAGAATGTTTTTCCGAGTCCATAGTTTCTCATGGTTCATCTCCCCCTCCAATTTCCCTCAACTCCCTTCTCCTCTCCATCTCCCCATGTCCTCCGTGTTATTTGTTATGCTCCACAAATAAGTGAAACCATATGATAATTTACTCTCTCTGCTTGACTAATTTCACTCAGCATAATCTCTTCCAGTCCTGTCCATGTTGATACAGAAGTTGGGTATTCATCCTTTCTGATGGAGGCATAATACTCCATAGTGTATATGGACCACATCTTCCTTATCCATTCATCTGTTGAAGGGCATCTTGTTCCTTTCCACAGTTTGGCGACCATGGCCATTGCTTCTATGAACATCGCGTCCCTTCTTTTCACTACATCTGTATCTTTGGGATAAATACCCAGTAGTGCAATTGCAGGGTCATAGGGAAGCTCTACTTTTAATTCCTTAAGGAATCTCCACACTGTTCTCCACAGTGGCTGCACCAACTTGCATTCCCACCAACAGTGTAAGAGGGTTCCCCTTTCTCCACATCCTCTCCAGCACACATTGTTTCTTGTCTTGCTAATTTTGGCCATTCTAACTGGTGTGAGGTGGTATCTCAATGTGGTTTTAATTTGAATCTCCCTGATGGCTAGTGATGATGAACATTTTTTCATGTGTCTGATAGCCATTTGTATGTCTTCATTGGAGAAGTGTCTGTTCATGTCTTCTCCCATCTTTTGACATGATTATCTGTTTTGTGTGTGTTGAGTTTGAGAAGTTCTTTATCCTTCTTCTTTCTATAATGAAGCTATATCTTAGATAAATTGAAGAACTGTTTTATGGATTTCTTTTATGAGAAACTTAAAAAAATGGAGAATTGTTAAAAAGTGTAACTTCTGAATCCTGGCAAGCTGCTCTAATGTACTACTAGTTGAAGTGACCCAATCTTGCTCAAAATAATAAGGCAGAATATATTAAGACTCTTAGCAATGTTTATACACTTCAATACATTAATTCCTCTCCTGGGAATTTAACTTAAGGAAATTATCCAGAATGTTGACAAAGATGTCCTTTGAAGTGTTATTTTTTCCTCCAAGGAGGAAAAACTGAAACTAACTCCAACATCCTTCAGGGGTGAATGGTTAGTAAATTATAATACACATATACAAATGGGCCTTTGTGCAACCATTAAAGATGTTTACAGAAACAATAAAATACTTAGGAATACATTTAACCAAGGAAGCAAAAGACCTATACAATGGAAACTACAAGACTGATGAAAGAAATTGAAAAAGACACAAGTAAATGGAAAAATGTCCTGTTTTCATGAGTCAGAAGAATTAATATTGTTGAAATGTTTATACTGTCCAAAGCCATGTATAAATTCATTGTAATCCTTATCAAAATTCCAATGGCATTTTTTAATAAACGGGAAAAAAAACCTACAATTTGTATGGAACCATGAAAGACTGAATAGCCAAAGCAATCCTGAGAAAGAAGAACAAAGCCAGAAGTGCCATACTTTCTGATTTCAAATTACATTTCAAAACTTTAATAATTAAAACAGTATGGTGCTACCATAAAAATAGAAACGTAGGCCAGTGAACAGAATAGAGAGCCCAGAATTAAATACTTCTGTATTTGTTCAACTATTATTTGACAAGGAGCAAAGAATATTCAATAGGGAAAGGATAGTCTCTTCAATGAATGGTGTTGGGAAAACTGAATGACAACATGCAGAAGAATGAAACTGGACCCCAATCTTATATCACTCACAAAAGTTAACACAAAATGGACTAAAGATTTGAACATAAGATGTGAAACCATAAAATTCCTAGAAGAAAACATCAGGTTTTGGCAACAATTTTTTGGATATGAGTCCAAAAGCACAAGAAAAAAAAGAAGCAAAAATAAATAACTGGGACTACATCATACTAAAAAGATTTTACACAGTAAAAGAAACAACAATATGAAAAAACAAGCTATGGGATGGTAGTAAATACTTGGAAATCACATATTGGATAAAAGGCAATATCAAAATATATAAAGAATGTGTACAAAGTAGTAACAACAATAAAGAGCCTCAAACAATCCAATTTAAAAATGAGCAGAGAAAATGCATAGACATATTTCCAAAGAAGATACAGATATATGAAAAGATTCATGAGAAGATGTTGAACATCAATAATCATCAGGAAAAATGTCAGTCAAAACCACAATGAGATATCACCTCATACTTGTTAGGATACTTATCACCAAAAAAAGAAAAGAAAAAAACACAAACAAACAAACAAAAAAACAACAGGAGATAAGTGTTGGTGAAGATGTGGAGAGCAAGGAAACTGTGCATTTTTGGTGGGAATGTAAGTTGCTACAACCATTAAGAAAAGCAGTATGGAGGTTCCTCAAAAAATTTAAAATAAAACTGTTATATGATCTAGATTCTGAGTATGTATCCAAAGGAAATGAAATCAGTATCTCAAAGAGATATCTGAACTCCCTTGTTTATTGTAGCATTATTCACATTTGACAAGATATGGAAACAACCTAAGTGTCTGTCAATGGATGAGCAGATAAAGAAGGTGTCTCACAGACACAGGGAATAGTAGGTCAACCATGAGAAAGAAGGAAATTCAGATATCTGGGTGGCTCAGTCACTTGAGCATCTGCCTTTGGCTCAGGTCCTGGGATGGAGTTCAGCATCAGACTCCCTGCTCAGCCAGGAGCCTGCTTCTCCCTCTACCCCTGCACCCTGCTTCTGCTCTCTCTCTCTTTCTCAAAAATACATAAATCCTTAAAAAAGAAAAGACAGAAGGAAATTCTGCCATTTGGGACAACATAGATGGATCTTGAGGGCACTATGCTGAGTGAGGTAAGTCAGGCAGAGAAAGACAAATAACTGTAGGATTTCACTTACATGGGAGTCATAGAAACAGAGAATGGAGATGAAGAATTGGGGAGATGTTAGAAGGGTTAGAAGCTGAGTAAATTCTGGAGATCTACTGCACAGCTTTGTGATTAGAGTTGATCACAGTATACTGTGTTCTTTAAAGCTGCTGAGAGTAGACTTAAACGTTCTCACTACAAAAAGGAAATGATGATTATGGGATGTGATCGAAGTGTTAATTAACAAAGGTAGCAGTCATATAGCAATACATAAATGTAGCAAATCAATACATTGCATACCTTAAACTCACACAGTATTATATGTCAACTATGTCTCAAAGCCTTTATGGGCAGATTTTTAAAAACATTTACAAGGCTCTTAAAAATAAATTATTATGGCATGATTACCAAAACCCAAATTCAAGTTGCAAATATAGTTTATTCATATCTATGTAATAACATATTAACCTATTATAACATATCAAATGGAAAGATAGCCAAACAAAATTATCACAATTTTTATTTATTTATTTATTTATTTATTTATTTATTTATTTAAATTGATTTATTTGACAGACAGAGATCACAAGTAGGCAGAGAAACAGGCAGAGAAAGAGGAGGAAGCAGGCTCCCCATGGAGCAGAAAGCCCGATGCGGGGCTCGATCCCAGGACCCTGGTATCATGACCTGAGCTGAAGGCAGAGGTTTTAACCCACTGAGCCACCCAGGTGCCCCCACAATTTATTTTTAAATTAATTTTTAAAATTAAGATATAGTTCACGTATAATACTATATTTGTTTTGCGTGTACAACATAATGATTTGTATATATTACTAAATGATCGCTACAAAATCTAGTTAATGTCTATCACCACACATAGTAAATTAATTTTTGATTATAAGAAATGCATGAATATATTTTTTATTTAAAAAAACAAAGCTAAATCCCCTTTGACCATGGTGCACAGTCTTAACTACCTGCCCTCCCTCTGTGGAATAATCATTCGTATTAATTTGGTGTACTGGATTTTTAAAAAATGTTCTTTATACTTTCCTATTTTCTGTCAAGTTTTCTATATTTCTGTGTTAGCTATACTACTTTTATAGTGTATATATATGCTTTTGCAGTCATAAAATGATTTAAAAGAGAGCTACAAATGAGAGCTACAAACAAAAATAATCACAAGATACCATTTTGTACCCATCAGGCTGGAAAATATTTTAAAAATATAACAACACTATTTGTTTGCAAGGATATGGGGAGGAGTAGAGAACGTATATCCATTGCCAGCAGGAGTTTTTATTGGTACAACTACTTTCGAGAGCATTTTATAATACACAGGACATATCTTTTTACTCAGCAGTGACACTTCTAGGCATATGTTCTAGAAAAACTCTTACAACAGACACAAGAAAACATGTTTTAAGGATGTTCATTATAACATTGTTTATAATCGTAAAAAGTTAGAAACAAGCTAAACACATATTAGTAAGGAACTACATATAGCAGTAAGACACATGTGTATATAAGATAATATGGCAGTATAAAACTAAATAAAATATTAAGTTAAGTGAATAATACAATCTGAGACTATTTATACAAAAATTTAGAAATACACAAAATATTTCCGGTTGAGATGGGATAAACATGTTCCATCCTGTTTCTCTCACTGAATATAACTAAAAGCCCTGGACAGAATAGATGGAATGTCTATCTGGGACTCCAAAGAGTAAATGATATCAGGCTGGCTGAGGAAGAAAATGTGAACTTGAAGTAAGATTGATGTGTTTGTTACTGGGTATTTACCCTAAAGATACAAATGTAGTGATCCAAAGGGGCATGTGCACCCAAATGTTTGTAGCAGCAATGCCTACAATTGCCAAACTATGGAAAGAACCTAGATGTCCATTTTCAGATGAATGGATAAAGAGGATGTGGTATATATGTATGCATGTGTATGTATATATATACATATAATGGAATATTGTGCAGCCATCAACGCCCCCAAAATCTTGCCATTTGCAATGATGTGGATAGAACTAGAGGGCATTATGTTAAGTGAAAGAAGTCAATCAGAGAAAGACAATCATATGATCTCACTGATATGAGGAATTTGAGAAACAAGACAGATGATCATAGAGAAAGGGAGGGAAAAATAAAACAAGATGAAACCAGAGAGGGAGACAAACTATAAGAGACTCTTAATCTCAGGAAACAAACTGAGGGTTGCTGAAGGGATAGGGCGGCTGGGTGATGGACACTGTTGGGGGTATGTGCTATGGTGAGTGCTGTGAATTGTGTAAGACTGATGAATCACAGACCTGTACCCCTGAAACAATTAATACATTATATGTCAATAAAAAATATATGTTACGAAGCTAAAAAAAAAAAAAGATTGATATGTTGGTGATTTTCTTGCCTTTTTCCTCATCCTTATATTCTGGTATTAGTTTCAAGGCACCAGAATCCTAGAAGAGCTCATGTAATGTGGATAGAAAGCATTCTAAGAGAAGCTCTCCCTTTCTTCTCAGAGGGATAGGAAGAGGAGCCCCTGATTACACAAGGTATGAGGAAAATTCCCTGTATTTTTTTCTTTTTCTCCCAATCCTGAAAGTGAAATCTTGTGGGGGCAATGGTGGCATCAGTAGCTAGGCAGGCATCTAAAATTCTGAGGAAGACGAAGCCTTCTCTCAACCCTATTTTCTGAGGAGTAGAGGAGGTTCCCTCCCATTGCTTCTCTCTCTCTCTCTTTTTCTCTCTCTCTTTTTCTCCATCCTCCACCATTTGTCCCTGGCAGCAAACTCAATGGTGAGAAATGCACAGCCCTCTAGGGAGAGGAAAACACTGGATTTCTAGCCAGAGGATAGAAAGGGGTCCTGGGAGAGAGTGCGGAAGTTGTGGAGAGGAGGAAGCTTGACAAAGGGATACCATGAAGTTGTTGTGGTTCGTGAACTCTGGATCCCAGCCTCCAAGCTGCACATGTGTGGATTTGGTTTTAAACAGCATACCGACTACTTTGAGAAATGAACTTTGGTGATGGACGACCGTCCAGGTCCCCAGCTACCCCTGAGTAGCACATACAGAATGCATCTGAATAACACTGCAAAATTTGGAAAGCAGAACTTGAGGTTCCAGCCACCCTTCAAATGTCCCCAGGCTGTATTTATAACCAACTGGTTAAAGGTTTAAGGGCCAAATGCTTATAAGTTTAGGGGCTTCCCTGACCCTCTCAGTTTTGATGATTCCCTAAAATGACTCTGAGAACTCAGGGAAATGCTCTACTTACATTTACAACTTTATTATAAAGGATACATATAGGGTGAGATCTGGCAGCATCCTGAATAAGACTTTCTATGCCCTCTTCCTATGGAGTTAGGCCATGTCACCCTCCTGGAACATCAATATATTCCCTAATCAGGAAGCTCCATTGAGCTTTGGTACCCAAAGTTTTTATTGTGTTCCATTATATAGGCATGATTGATTACATCCTTGGCCATGTAATTGAATTCAATCTCTAGCCCCCAGCTTCTCCACAGAGATCGGTCTGGCCCAAGAGCCACTACCCTTTAATCACCTGTTTGGTCTTTACCAGGACTAACTTCCACTCTAAAATTATTTAAGCACAATTAGTCACCTTATTAGCATTACAAAGACATTTCTGTCACTTAAGAATTTCCAGGGGTTTTGGAAGCTCCCTGCCGGGAACCTGGGACACAGAACACACAAATTCTTTTTTATACTACAGCATCTAATAAGTACTCTTTGATTAGGATGAGAGATTCTATCCTCCCCAGAAGATAAAAGACACGTTCCAAAGGCAGAAAGCATGCTATAGTAAAAGATAGAAGGAAAGCATTTTTAAAAAATACATTTTGCTCCTGAATTTAATTGAACTCAAGGTTCATAAAGCTAAGCAATTCAGTGAATGCTTTTTTAAAATAAGAGTTAGTAAACAGAATTTTCTTTGAGTTTCAAATTTGAGTTTTGTAGGTGTTGGTAGTGTGTTTACTAGAAATTATTTTCTATTAGCCAAAGATAACAGTTTGAGAATCTTTGCTTTGCAAAATGCTCTGTTTCACAAAGTAGGTCCCTGGAATGTGCTTCAGATGCTTTTCAATGTTACCAAATAATTTTTCTGTAAGGAAGTGTTAAGAGTGAAAAAAAAAAAA